>NBZA01021313.1:0-82913 GCA_003054995.1 Aleochara bilineata | reverse complement strand
AAAATATTTAGTCAGTCAAACTTCGGGCTCCAAATAGAAATCATCTCTTACCTAATAAAAGCCTTTTAACCGATTTCTTTTATTAATTCCCACACTATAAACGTGATATTCTTACACAACTTTAAATTGTAATCATTTGTCTTTAAACAAACGAATATTTCGTTTGTGCGTGGTAATTGTGTGTAATTAGTCATTGGAATCAATTTATAGCGCGAGAGCAAAAGGTCTGCATTCCTCCTCAGATATCCGCCGATAAGTTACCTATAAGGCTGCTAAGGTAAGGTAAGGTAAGCTAAGCTATCTTAGCGCAGCATTCGAAAAATGTCAAAGTTTTGAAAAATCCCCAGAGTTATTTCTATTGATATTGCTTATACTTATATCTGCTTCAGCTTGGCTAGCATGGCAAGGCATCCAAGCAAGCAGCTTTTAAGTATTTGTCATATATAAAGCCGAAGACGCAGAGGAAGCAAGACTTTTGTCTGAGATGCGTCACTTTATAACTAATTACTGTTTGACTCACAACCGAAAATGCTTGGCGGTCTGAGGAAACGCTTTCACCTAATTTATACAAAGTCTTAAAAATCATGTAGAGTAAACTAAAGTGAATTCGAATTTCATTTCATTACATTCTTACTTAAAGTACAAGTTTGTAATTCAATGCACTGCAATGCAATGCAATGTGAACGTGAACGTTGAGTAGAGTCAGAAATCCGATTGGATTGAACGCGTGTAAGTACGCGTCGACTTAGCGTCTAATACCTTTTCTAACTACAAAATACTATTGCGCATACGTAAACGTAAGCTCTAATCTCTGAAGACTTGTGCATATAGTAGACTTGAGGAGAGAAGCTCATGATCCACTTGAAACCAAACGTCTTCTGACTTATGTCTGCGTTTGTACGTTTTCTTTGTTGACGCCAAAATCTGACACCTAATATCTAATACATTATTAAATTGTTGCACCTGAGTATGACGAGCTGTTTGTTTGAAAGTTTCAAGTGGATCCTGAGCTCCTTTCCTCAAGTCTACTATAGCTAGTGCGTATGAAGTATCCGTATATGGGTTGTTGAACTGTATCGAATCAAATATATAGGTTTTTCACAGGTTTTTCCTATGTACTTGCTTTCAATTAAATTTCCTTACCGTTGGAGGTGAAGTGCTCTCATATGTAACGTGTGTTGAGCACCTTTACCGACAATGAGTAATGAAGTGATCAATAAATATTGATGCAACTTCAATTGTTTCCTCATTCTCGCGCCTTGCTGATAACAATTTATCCCATTTTCTTTGTAATTTGTTCCACATTCTTGTAATTGTCAGTGAAAGAACAAGCTATTGCTGTGCATTTTGCGTTATAATCTGTGCTCGCCGCATGTGATGATATCAAACTGATGAAATATTCCACCAATTTATTCGGCTCTCCAAGGGCTTTAGATACGACTATGAGTATGCATATGCATATGAGTATTAGAATCATCTTCAGCTTTCTTCAGCTTCGCCTATTACAAACCCGTAACCAGATGAAGCGCATTTCACGTTTTTTTTTATTTTTTGGGTTTTCGACACCGAAGCGAAGCGACGAAGCGTTTTGTCCCGACTGCTGTTAGCGATAAATCAAAACACGTGATAGATACTGTCTTGTCATCTGTGTTTAAGCAACCGGCAGGCAGCATCTCAATAAGTGTTGAAAAGCGTCGCTTAAATGTGACATGTATATTCTGTGAGTTGGTGGGCAATTAAAAGTGAAAAAATCGTAGGTTGCTTTGCTTATAAACAACTCAACTCAGATTACTGTCATTGAAAGAGAACTGCTCTGCTCTTTCAATCATTCATTATCATTTCGTTTCATTCAACATTGACCACTTTGAGTGAATCATGGAAACACAAATGCACCTTTCAAGTACATCCTCCGCCTTGATTCCGAAAACCAAGCGCCTGGTGGAAGGCCCAACGTTCCGCCTGAACCAGGAGCAGAAGAACGATATTCGGGAAGCCTTCGACCTTTTCGACTTCGACGGCTCGGGACGCATTGACGTCAAGGAGGCCAAAGTGGCCATACGTGCCTTGGGCTTCGAGCCCCAGAAGGAAGAGATGAAGAGGATGATCGACCGCGTGGACCCCGAAGACTCGGGGAAGCTGTCCTTCGAGAACTTTCTCATGCTCATCGCTACCAAGATGGGGCAGAAGGACAGCAAGGAAGATTTAGTTAAGGCTTTCCGCTTGTTTGACACACATTGCGATGGGTACCTCACTAAAGAGGTTCTGCATGCTGTCGCCAAGGATCTGGGCGAAGATGTCAACGACGAAGAGATTGAAGAAATGTTCGACGAGATCGACCTCAACGAAGACGGGCTCATTTACGAAGATGAGTTTCTCAACTACATGAAGCAATCTGTGTTCGCGAGTATTGCCATCAATTAGATGTTGCACATGGAGTACGAACTCAAATCAAAATCCCCCAGAATGTTCCTCTTTATAGTGGCGAACACGTTGTACTTATTCTTCATACTTTTCTTAATCATTTTGGCGAGTTACGTCATACCAATTCTCTTATCAATACCACAAGAAGAATGATTGTACTTACATTTAGAACTTCCATTCTTTTCCAGAAATCCATCACTGTCGCACAAAGCACTAAACTCACTAAAAATACAAGTAAATTATTAAACTAACCTTAAAGCCATCTTATATTTGATAAAACTATGATAACTTACCTGAAAGTTATAAACTGTTTGACAGTTCTTGAAATGAACATAGGGCTCCCTCTACTCAAAGTCGGTAATACAGAAACGCGCCGACTAAAACGAGTTGTCACATAGGGAGCGCCAGCTTCTCTGCAACAACAAAGTTAAAGTTTCAAATTAAATTATTAATAAATCAGTGCAATCATACAATAATGCAAGACATCCAGCGTATAGTTAACCACTAGCGCTATATCACGCCTTGTATGAGTCGTACGTATACTGAGCGTAGTTTATACAAATGGCAATAAATGCCGAAATTAATGAATAAATTGTTCCGCTATGACCTAAACAATTTTTAAGCGCACTTGCACTTGTACTACGTACTGTCTCTGTGCCCGTTCCCTTTGGGCCACTCGCACACTTCCTCTCGCGTTTGCGTCCTATTTCCATCTATTTACTGCCCGTCTAGGCATTTGTACTAGCAGTAAACACATTATAAAAGCAAGAGCTTTGTTTATAACGGTTCGGTAACAAAACTAACTGATTGCAAAGTATTTAAAGTTGCACTTGTTACAGATCTAATTATAATTAACTCTGAATGTGAGTAATGAGCAATTAATACATACAATCAAAGAGCGGCAATTAACCAGCTAATGCGATAAGTGCTATAAATTATGTAAGATAAACATTTACATGAGTTAGTGCGTTGGTGAATGATTATTTGCGGTTCCTGCCAAAATCTAACAAGAAATCACTTCAAGTCTATATGAATTTATCGTCAACGTGATTAATTATGATAAAGTTATCAATGTTTGTAAATGCTAAGCAAATATCTGAAATATTGAAATATAAGTCTTTGATATGATATTGTCTCTTGTTGATCGGTGAGTGTTTTATATTCATCGAGTCTATTCTCTCAGAGACGTGTGGATGCCGGTGTCGCAAGTATTTCTATAATAGTTTCATCGTTGCGAATGATAGCAAGTGATTCGCGGCTCGAGAGACGCTCGCGGGCATCCGCAATCGCAGCCGTAAGCGCGCATCAGTGGACATAAAAGGGGCACAAAATCAATCCACAATCGATTCGCGCGCCCGCCGAGCCGCCAAGAGGATATCCAGTGTTACAAACTACAATAAAAGTGCGCTGATTTGTGATCATGTTATCCTCCCACGCAGTTTATCTCGCAGTGGTGCTTTTACTTGCAGGTAAACAACTTATTCTTCTGCAACAACTGAAAGTGATACTAATGTTTGATTGACTGTTATAGCTGAGTTTCAACCAAGTTTCAGCGCCAGCCACTGGTCGTACAATGACATAGGTATGTTAAAACTTGTGAACGAGTGATAATATTACGTTCAGTTGTCTAGTTTAGGTCAGTTCTCACTACGATTGTGACTTATCTAACATTTTCGAAATTGTATCTGGTTAGTTCATAGATATTCTGGTATCTTTTTGATGTATGGGTGGATGTTAAACGCCTTTGCTTGTTGTTGGCGACCCACCAAAAGTATTTATAAGTTATCCTCAAGTAGTATTTTTGATAGTTGCATTGATGACTTATGCTACTTTATATTATATTATAACATAGACTTAAAACTACTGCAAAGCTTTTCTCAATCAAATCAAGTTGGGTTTTTACCTATGTTTGTTGGTTTAAATTTAGAAAAGTGGCCTGGTGTATGTTCAACCGGTAAACATCAATCACCAATTGATCTCACCAATGGCGACGCCACTGAGAAAACTTTCAACCCATTTCAGTTCCAACACTACGACAAAGCCTACATTGCGTATATAAAGAACAATAAGCATTCCGGTAATAAGCTGCAACTCATTTCCATCAAATTCAAATTTTGAAACATTTGTTTTGTCTGTTTCTTAGTTGAAGTGCGTCTTAATAGTACACAAACAGTTGTTCCAACTGTCTTTGGTGCAAGTTTGCCTGATGCGTACGTTTTAGATCATATGCACTTTCATTGGGAGAGCGAACATACAATAAATGGTCGTCGGTTAGTACAAACAGCATCGCCGCCATTTTGTTTAGTTGATATCACAAGTTTTGCATTGCAGTTATCCGCTGGAATTGCACTTGGTGCATTATAAAAGAAACTACGGCAGCTTGGCTAATGCAAAAACGTATAAAGATGGTATCGCCGTGCTTGGCGTATTGTTCAATGTAAGTTTCACATTCGTCACTCAGCGCGTTCGTATTGAAAAACTAGAAATAGATCCCATAAACTTCCAATAAACTAAACAACCAACGCATAACATTTAACGATTCGCGCAATGCGTGATGATTGATACAGAATTTATGATTCTACTCTATGTATATCCAAATGCAAATGCGAATGTGAATGTGCAGGTCTCTCCTGACGACGACGCCGAAATGCAGCAAATTGTCGAAATTATCGACAACATTGGCAAAGTGCCAGACAAGTCCACGCTGCTGCGTGGGACGCTCGTGCCGAAAAGTTTCCTTCCGTGTGACACCGCCGGCTTCTTCAGGTATTCCGGCTCGTTGACGACGCCAACTTGCGATGAAGTTGTCACCTGGACAGTATTCACTAACACCCAGGTGTTATCTAGAAAACAAGTATGTTAATTGGTTACAAGCAAAGAGATACAAACTTACAAAATCTTTGTTGCTTTTTCCAGGTGGAACAATTCGAAGCTGTGCATAGTGATGATGGACCTCTTGAGGAAAATTACAGGCCTCTGCAGCCATTGAATGATCGACCAATTTGGCTTAAAGTAAGCCCCATTAACCAAAGTTCAAAATTAAGCTCACCAAATATTTTGGTGTCTTTTGTAATTTTGCTAGTCATAAAGATGTTCTTACAGTAATTATTATGAAATTAACGTTGCACCGTACAAATTTTGAATTTTTCATAGCCGTATTGTATTGTTCTATATGTGTATCCAATAAACTAATAAAGTTTCACTATAGTTGATTAGATTTGCATTCTTAAGACTTTTAAGGTATAATTAAACAATTTGTAATCACAAGCCACTCAGATCATAAGACCACTTCATTAATATGCCGACTATTAGAACTCATTAGACTCTACAAACGTGCCTAGCACATAAAATTAGCAAAATATCTATTGTCACCACAGAAATCGCTCAATTTTACATAAATCAATACAAGATCGTGCATTAACATATCAAGGCGCCTAACATTGATTAATATGCATTGATTCTTACGTGTTACTGCCAATACACGATGAATACACAACCACTATTGTTAATAACTATTCCACATAACAAGTTCAACTTCCAATAGCTAGTAAATGTACTTTCATGACTAGCAATCTTTGCGATTGATGAACCGGCATAAATATAACCTCGAAATTATGGAGAAAACTCGAATGACTGAAACTTTATTGGTTTAAATATTATATAAATATGCTTATCACAAAATGAGTGATTACAAGAAGAGTATAAAAGTGAAAATACATCAAGTAATGGCCAAAGTGGCACTAGTCACGTTTACAAACTATATATGACTAAATAGGTTCAAACATTCTTGTCAGTTGATTGAGGAAATTGCCATGCAAATCATAGAACAATAAGATCATCATGATCCGTACAAAAACAACATTCGTACATTGAGAATGCGCAATTCCTCGATTTGTATGCATTAAATACTAAACATTGATTGTGAATTAGGAATGATGTTGACATCTGAATTCGGATTCGAAGGATAATGACACAGACTATTCAAGCATTTCAATCACAGCCAAACTTGAAGTTAAAAGTTGGTCGACACGATTTTCGGTTTTGATGTTGTTGGTTCATGATTAAGGAACTAAATCAAACATCTTGGAAGGAGGCAGATCGCCGTTCAACAGCGCCACCTCGTCGATGTCGCTTAGAGATAAGTTATCATCCGTTATGGGGAAGTTCACAATGTTTTGTTTCAGATACAACTCGTCCATCTTGCTCAGTTTGAAGTCGGTTGTCAAGTTATCGTGATGAATTGAATCCCCAGAGTCAATGGTTTCTAGATGCGGTAGAAGATCTGAAAGTGAGGTTAGGGGATCCATGTCATCGATGAAGTTCAGAGATTGTGATTGCAGTTCGACTTTGATTTGTTGATCCAGCTTGTTGTCTGAAGTGTCCTGTTGTGCGGACGAAGAAAGAATCTTGTTGCTTTCCAGTTGATCGTTATGTCGTCGCCGCATGTGTTTCAACCAATTAGGGTAATTCGTAAAAGTCCGTTCGCAGAACTTGCACTCAAATGGCCGCTCCCCGGTGTGGATATTATAATGTTGCTTTAGTTTCGGGTTGCTTAGGAACCCCTTGTTGCAGTAAGTGCATACATAGGGACGGTACTTTTCATGGACTAGTCGATGAACTTTAAGACACCGTTCAGTTTTGTATCGTTTGTCGCAAACATCGCACTTGAAGGGACGGTCGTCCCGATGGAAACTTAAATGTCGCGACAGATGACTTTTCTCCGCAAAACTATTCATGAAAACACAAGGAAGTGCAGAATTACTGCTTAAATAATTATAATTTTTGGTGTTAGCTTACTGTTTGTCGCATTGTGTACATTCATACGGCTTTTCACCAGTGTGTTGCTTAACATGCTGCTGCATATTCACTTTCTGAGTGAATGTTTTCCCACAGATATCACACATGAAACGTTTTCCCAGTCTGTGCACGTTGAGATGTGAGGTTAGACCACTTTTTGTATGCAAACTACAAGAGAATCCATTGAAAAACTATTGAATTAGAAATAATTTTGAATAGTATACATCTTGCCACATTCAACACACGGATATTCCTCTTTGACTTGATGCTTTTTCATATGTATATTCAAGCGAGGTTTTGTGGCGAAGCTTTTGTCACATGCATTGCACGTATATGCCTTCCCCTTTGCATGTTTCGATTGCATATGAACTTGTAGAAAACTTGGAAGACAAAATGTCTGAGAACATTCTGGACACCTAACCAAAAACAAATTGATTACAAAAGAAAGAAACTTGGTGTTTACTTACTTGTGTCTACTGCAATGTCTATAACAATGCGATCTAAATGTAGAATACTTTAAAATTGATTCTTCACAAACAGTACAGGTATATATTGGTGTTTTATTGTAGTTCAATTTGTAATGACTATCGAACTCTGACTTGTATTGGAATGTCTTCTTGCACATATTACACTTGATACCAATTTTTGCAAGCTCACTGGATTGACTACCTCCATCTGATTGTACACTTCCCACACTTGGTTCGTTTGTAGAATTATTTTCTTCCTGATTATTAGACACAGACTTTTTCTTTTTAACCTTCATCTTGGTTTTCGCTTTCTTTGATTTTCCGCAATCTTGCGTTATATCCTCATTGCCTAATTGCAATGAATTTGCTACTTTTGTATCAATTTGCCTCATCCTTTAAAATCTATAAAGGTATTTTTTATATGATTGATAACATTACAAGAGTTTGAATAAGAATAAACCACTTACAAATTAGGTTGTATTTTCAATACTTTGTGTCTAAATATCACTAAACCGGTACATTTTATATTGTTGCCACTTTAAACACTACTAAAAAGTATTTAAATATTGTACTAACAGAGATTTATTTATTATAAATTGCAGTAAAAGTAAACATGGGTAAACAATACAAAGTGATCGCCATTTTGATAACCATAGACATGCTTGTAAGATTCTTAAGTTGAAAAACATTGAACTAGTAGTGGCGCCGCCAGTGACTAAAGCACAAACTAATAAATTTGAAAGTTTAAAACTTATCGTCTAATTAAACGAACAGGATAACCATTAACTGCCTTCAACGTTAAATTTTGTTCTAATTTTATCTGATTGCAATCAGTGTATGTTGTTTCAACACGAAAGTTTCTAAATACTGAAGAAACTGTGGAAAGTAAAGACATCATCGCGAACTTTTCACCAATGCAGTTACGTCTGCCGGCAGAGAATGGAAAATATGCATGGCGATGTTTCTGTGCGTTAAACCTTTCTGGATTAAATGTTTGTGGCTCTGTGTAATATTTTTCCGAGTAATGTATGTGTAGTATGTTGATAATTATATTAGAATCTGTTGGAAATGTATAATCACCTAAAGTAACATTTGTTCTAGGAGTACGTACAAGTGTTGGCGCAACTGGAAACATTCTCATTGTTTCTCTGAGCACGTTTAATGTATATTTTAATTTTGGTAGATCACAATATTCCAGAGGTTTTGTTTTGCCTAAAATTGTTATTAATTCTTGGTATAGTTTTTCTTGAATATCTTGATGAATTCCCATGCAGAGACACAGAAAACTAAATGTCAACGAACATGTTTCAAACCCCTAAAATATTTTATATTATTTGTCAGAAATTATTAGTTAATATTAAATACCGTACACCAATGATAAATGTTGTAATCTCGTCAATTATTTCATCATTGTTTAAGACTTTTTCAGCATCAGTGCATTCTAAAATGTGATCTAGAAATTTTTTATGAATAGATTTTTTCATAGGTTGCTTAAGTCTTAAATCAATAATATTTTGAGCAACTTTTCGGATTATCTGTGTGTGTTGTTTGGCTTTATGTTTTTTCCCGGAGAGAACATAGATTATATCAAACATGTAGAAGATGTGATGCATTCGAATCATAGCAATGCGCAGCATACTGAAAACAAATTTCAAATATTCATAAATATGCACTTACCTATTATTTAAACATTTAAACAAAGTAAGTTTACTTACTTTTCTAGTGAGTGGAAATATTGGTCACGTATGTTTTGACCTTCAACGCCCAATGCACAATCTATAATTATAAAATATAATTATTTCGTTCAAAACCGTACAGAAAACTGTACTTACCAAAGAATTTTTCAAAGTTATTCTTCTTTATGAGATTCGATACATCAAAGTAAACGTTATTTTTATTTCCATCAACATGTTTATGTAGATCCTGAACTAATTGCTGATCATGTTTGTAAAATACATAAAAATAAGTTTTTATCGTTGACTGATTAAACAGCGGAGTTAGAAATTTTCGATGTTTTTTCCATTCGTTGCCTTTACTCAAAAACAAACCACGTTTGAGCTGCTCAAAACGATAGAAATAGTTTGGTTTGTCATAACAGTTTTCATTTCTTAGGCATTCATTCACTAATGTTGCGTCGTTCAAATAGAATAAGTAATTCCCTAGGATATGAGTACTTCCTACAGGAGTGTCGAAACTTTTTGCTACATTAATAAGACCTAAAAAGATGTTTTAATTTGAGAATTTCCTGAATTTAGTTTAAAGTTAACCTAAAAACGCGATCACTACGTTCGATCAGGTTTTTCATAGATAGAAAAGCGTTGAAATTATTTAATATTCATTAGTTTACCTTCTAGACTGAGATAATGTTTTGCATATCCAATAAATTTGCATTTTTCTAAACCTTTTGGTTTTGGTAACTTGCAGTAAAGTTGGTAGAACTGTTTATTAATACTCCACCATTTCCAAATATAAATAAATACCGTTACTACTAAAGCGGTTGAAAGAAAAGTACGAATAACAAATGTAAATTCATGTGTACTTGTCATTCTTACAAAAACTACAAATAGACTAATAAAGAGTAACTTTTAATTTAATTAATATACGCTTGATGTGTACAAACTTGATTCACGCTTTTGTGTTTTTATCAATTTTAAATGTGTTATAAGAGATATGCTTTGAAGCAATCAGGTTTCAATAACAACGTGTTACATACAATATTTATCACTTATTTAATAATATTTAATATTTCACTTACAGTTATGTACTTATTTAAACACTTAACAAAACCAACAAATAAACAGAACCTTTATTACTTATGTCTACATTTCAGTTTTCTGTATCTTGGTTGCAAAGTTTGGCAAGAAGGCGTTCTGAAAGTGATAAAAGTTGTAGAGTTGAGTCGATTCGTGAATTTACTATAAGGCTCATGAGAATCACTCAAAGACAGATAATTGTTCTCCAAAGACTTAATCCTGCGTTTGGGGATTCCCTTCACGTTGATTCTGTATCTACAGTCGAAGTGCAAGTTGTAGATATCAAAATGCAATTTCTGGAACAAAATATTTATAGTTTGCTGTCACATAAGTATAACTTGTTTGATAACAAACCTGAGTTGTTGCTGAATACTTCTGAAAACTTGTTTTATTCCTGCAATTAGTGCTTGACCACGTCACATTAAATTTCGTATGAAATTGCGAAGATGATTTCCATGTGATTCTCGCTTTCAAGTCATTTTCTATGTTTGACCAATAAACTTTCTGCAATTGCAGATGATTTATCTTTTCCTGTTGATTGTTATTATCCAAATGTGACACTTTAAGCAAATTTATCAATCAATTAAATAAATAATTACACAAAAATGTACAAACGTACAGTTTTTGTATGCATTTGTATACAACACATAACCTGACTTTTCACCTCTTAGTATTTCATCTCGATAATGAGATATCGCCTGTACCTGAATGAAGTACATCGAGTTGGCTTCCAGATAATGGATCACATATTTATGACAGTCCTAAAATTAGATTCATCTACTTTACTCTCTAATTCCTGGAAGACATTGATGTGCATTAAGAAAATATTGTGTTTCAAGATGACAACAAAAGTTGTAAGAGTGGCAATATTATCTCTAAAAGGTATTTTTTTAGTTTCTATTGTCTTCTTTGGCTTAAATAGCAGAAGGCTTGAAGAAATCTCCACTCTGGGCAAAGATTCCTTCACGTGAAGATCGTCTTGTATCTTTACCAAAAATGTTTAAGTTTTGCATAATTCTTATTTCATTTTTCTATTTTATTAACGAAATAACTTCCGAAAACTTATGGAACAAAGAAGAAACTTTAAAAAACATACAAACTTCTAGAAATATTCATTCTGACGAGAAAAACTTTATAGATAATTATTGTAAAGAAAACAACTGCAACTACGAGATAGAAAAGCGCAAAGATAACCATATTTCTTTAGAAAACTTCCCTGTAAGTATAAAATGTTAATCAAATTTGTTTAAATTAATCAAAATTATTAATTTTGCAGTTGGATGAATCAAAGTTCACATTCTTTCCTGCTTTCCATCATCATCAAACCATCAGGCAATGTTCTTGTTACCACGAGAAACGTATGATTGACTTAGGACCTGAATATTTTCCAAGGTGCTAACTACTTAGAGGTTAAGTAACAAGATCTTATTAACAAATGTTATCATTTGTCAAATTACAGGTACGTTCCGGATATGATGTGTCTGTCAGGAAGTTGCGGACCGAATTTTTCATGCAAACCACGGCGCTATAAAGTTTGGGTGATGCGTCGACGGCAAGACGACGAAGAAATGGGAATGGAACCAATTCCTAAAGAGCTACGCGAATTCTGGATCGGTGAGAACGTCTCTGCTACTGTTGATTGTGAATGTTCTTAAGTTTTTAAGCCAAAAGATCGCCCACAACATATATTATAGAATAATCCCCAAATAAAATGAGCAAATCATAGACATAGTTCTCTTACTCTTGGCAATGTGTGTTGTCTAACTAAAACCGACTCCAACGCTGCCGTTGGTCCCCCGACCAATCTCTGGGTCCAGAAAACTTTGAACTTGTCAATTCCCAGTTTATATTTCATTGATTTCCATGCGATTTCCACCTGTAAACTGCCATTGGCAAGGATTAAAGGTCCAACTGTAACTTCAGGTGCCTTGGGTGGTTTCCACAGTTTCCTTGGAATAAACGTGATCCCCTGGGAATATCCCTTTGTCCCGTTGGAATTCACAGCAGCCACACGGAACTGATACTGTAGGTCGGACTTCAAGAAGTTTTTCAGCAGCAACGAGCAGTTTCCCTGCACTCTTGAGTGTGTTCGCCATTCTGAGTAATTGTCTTCCTCGAATTCTTCAGATAACTGTCTTTCTTGGAGTCGTAAATGCCTTTTTTGTAGAATGTAAAACACTGGCACATTTTTACATACAGTACTATTGCTCGTCCAGTGGATAAACAACGATTTCTTCTTTCGAGGAATCGGTTGAATGTCTTTCGGTATATCTGGGAGTCCTAAGAAAATCAAAGAAAAAGTGAGTAAGTACGAGTAAATCTGCTTCAGTTTGACTGGTGCGCGAAGAAAATTAATTAGTTATGCAATTTATGACATGCAACAGTGATGCTTTTAATTAACAGCGAGAAACTGAAGTGAGGCAAATCAAAGAAAGTAAAGAAATAACATGAACGAAAGAAACGTGTCGAAAAAACGACGGGCGATAATGGTTTGTGGACTCAGGGCAAGGCACGTTCGTGTTAGACGTTTTATAATACATCTTTCTCTAGCATTCGCACGACGTTTTGTCCATTTTGCCATTCCTCACTCACTCACGTGTAGGTTGTTGAAACTTGACGCGCTTCCAATGCCATGTAAAGCAAAGCAATGCAAAGCACTGAGAAAATATAAAAAAATCCACCAGAAAAAAACAAAATAACCGAGAATTGCATAGAAAAATCGAAAAAACAAAAGAAACCCATTGGAATGCGTCTAATGAGAAATCGATTTCATCCAATGCAATCGAATCCAATCCACTGTGAAGCAGTCGAATGAAGAGGGAAAGACTCACACGCGCTGGAATCTTCGGTATTAATTAATCGCTTAATAAGCACAGCGTTTCAGGTTTAATCAAGCGCATAATCGAATCGATCGATTGATTGATGCGAACTGACAACCAATATCGATTTACGAGGCCCATATTCGGAGCGGTGGACCCCCGAAAAGAGCAACCAGGTCAGAGTCTGGTCAGACCACCACGAATCGGAATTTATAATAATTGGCATTCGCCCGTCTTCGTTTCGTCTCGTTGCGTTTCTTTGTGCTGCTTGATGCTGAGCTGGTGCATGATTAATAAGCCAAAGTTCACAACAACTGCTACTCACAATTAGAATAATTGTTGAGCGAAGCCAGCCAGGACAAGTTCCCAAGACAAGTAGGTAGCTACTAGGAGATTCAAGATTCAGGAAAGATGACAACGCGTTGATCGATCATCGATGGCATAATAAATTACACCTGATGCGTTCGCAATTACCTTTGCTTTCTTCATTTAGTCTCACTTACCGGCTTCTCCTTGCAGTGATACACTTTCGACCGCTTGGCAGGTGCTGCCACAGTGGCTTTTGCAGCACTTCCTCGTTCCAGGACACTCTGAATCCTTAAGGCAAGATCGGACACACGGCACGTAGAATGTGGTATTCCGGGCGTCGATTTCGTTGATCTCCAGGAGGCTCGAGCACTGGCCAAACTTTTCGTAACCTTTCTTCAGGCAGGCATTGATGCACTGTAATAAAGCAGAAACCTAAGGAAAACTGTTCTATAGTCAAAGCACTTTGTCGGCGGCGCGCTATGTAATTGTTCCTCAATCAGGGTGAGTTTTACGTGGTAATTTACGGTCGTAAAATCGGATACGTGTCGATGTGCGTTCAGTAATTAGATCGCCAGCACAGGCGCAGGCGCAGGCCATCAATGATCACATAATATTTATTAGCTTTTAAGCCGATCACTTTCAGTGCGTAGTTCACATTTTGCGGCGCAGTAATTGCTTAATAACGCAAATCAGCGCCTTAATTGCATGTCGAATTTTTCAACACAAGCTGGTGTACGACGGGTTATCCATATTCCATGTTTGAAAACTTAGGTTAACTTTTTGTAACATAAACATAAAAAAGTAACATTTTAATTACTGATTTCGCGGATATTTCTATGCAAATGCGAATGTATTTATGATGGCAGTCGCAGGTTCATCATGGTTGGCATCGCGTTTCCCTAGTTTTTGCTCATTCCGCGAGAATCTCGCATATCTCGCAACGTGTGCGCGCGCGGATTTTTCTTCACATCTCGTCGATGCGAAGTTTTGTCGTTTTGGCTTCTTGTTTGCCTGCGTTCGTCGGCATGCCGCTGCCGTCTCGCTGGCTGCTGCTCTTTTGCGGCGTCTTTTTGCATACTTGCACTTACAACATACCAGCGAGCGCTGATTGCGTTTAAGCACGGCATTACTTAATGTTAGCCTAAGTGGACGTGGTGGCCACATGATTTTTCATCTTCATCTTCATCTGCATCTACAACTTCAAGACTAAGGAATTGGTATCCTTAAGATATGATATGATGAACATCACATATCGTAGACTTACATTAACAAGTTGAATTTAAATTTTAAAAGTTCAAGTTATGAATAGTGAAAGCAGAATATTAATTTGATTTGATTTAATTTGATTGAGTTGAGTTGAGCTGAAGATGCCGACGTTATCTTAATCCTAATTAGGGCATTCAATGACAAGCTAAACGTGGAACAATTTAATTAATTAAAACGTCCGCTCATCCGGCGATCAATTAATTAACTAACAAATTTCTGTATTTTCGACCTAATTAGCTCTCTAAGCATATGTGTACATGTGCATATGTTATCCATGTGAACAATTCTTATTCATTTATAAAAATCGGTGACTTCACTGACCCTGACTTTGAGGTTTGATTTTGACTTAACTTAAGTTAACTTAACCTGCAGTCAATGTCATTAAATATCGTAGCGAAAAAATTGGCAGACGAAACTTATTAACTTTGAGATAATAGATGATTGGCAATTTATTTGCAAGCAGCATGCGCATGCGCTTGCGCTTGCGCTTGCGTACTGTTTGTTGGCAATTATCGTTGATTTAAGACTTAATAATATTCGCCAGCAGGAGTTAGTTGTGACTTAAGTAAAGGTAAACGTATAGGTAAACGTGAACGTAAGTAATATCGAAATTAATTATACGCGTACAGAATATGCATCAGGAGTATGAGTTTGAGTTTAGGTCTGCAAAGTGCGCAGACTCCTCGCCTTCTTAAACATTATTATCTCGCGCAAATAGATTATTTATGGGCAGCACGTTCAGGCACGTTAATAGTAATTCAGGCAAAACACACATAAATGTTTTAATAAATTATCATAAACGACGTGCGCACACCAACTCTGAAGACGATTACTTAAGATGATTTTCTTCATCCTAAGGCTATGCAGTGCCAGTGCCGCAAACAGAAACTTCGAAGAAGATGCGTTTGGCGTGCTTTATGCGTCTGTCACTTTGAAACTCGTCCTGCCATTTATGAGCAACACTTTAGAGTCTGTGCAGAATGCGCACTTGACTTATTTATAGTTTTGTCTGCTCATTGCTCATTGCTCATTGCTCGCGACGCGGCTCAAGTTCATGACTGATTGTGAATGAGTGAGTGAAGTCTGAAGTCTGAAGTCTTTGAATGTTTCGCACATAAAATGATTCAAACTGTTTCTGTTTCTGGTTTGGTTTCTTATACTTACAGAGCGTTTGTGGTAGAAGGTAAGACACCGGGCTTCGCACGTGGTGTGAACGATGATGTCGTTTGGCTTATCAGCCAAGATCTGGATCTTATCAGCTGGTGGTTGATGCTGATGGTGATGGTGATGGTGATAAGCGCGGACGTGCACGAGCAGAAGAAACGCGCGCAGGAGGATCGCCGGTCCTCGGGCTGCATGCCGCTGCACTGACACCGACATCCTGCTGATGCTGCTGCCGCTGCCTGCTGGTCGGTCGCTGACTATACGACCACCATACAAACAACCGACTTACTACTAGTTAGATCGCATCCCGCGCATTCCCCGGGTACTTACCTACTTTCCTCACCTATATTAACGGATTTCAATCCAATCTGCTTCACTTCTTCATCTTTCTTGACGAAAACGTGCCTTTTATTACTACTAATTAACAATAACTTTAAAATTTTACTTAATGCTTCTTTATTATTAAATTATTGAAACTCTTAAAACTTTATACTACTTTCGCCTTCCACCTTCATCTGGCTTTGCCTCTTCTTCCTTCTTCTTATCGTCATCTTTCTTATCTTCCTCTTTCTTGTCGTCTTCCTTCTTATCACCCTCATCTTTCTTATCATCCTTCTTATCATCTTTCCCATTATCACCATCTTTGGCAGTGGTAGTGTCAGCGCCTTCAGTTGTGGTGGTTTCTTCTTGACTGTCATCGTCGTCCTCACAGAACCAATCGCAGAAGAGACTTAAGAACAGTCCTGCGCCGTCGTCTGAGTCACAGTCGGAACAGCAATACCCAAACTATCAACAAACAAATGAGCATAAGTCTGTAACGTAACACTTGCGAGATTTGCGAGATTTGCTTACACTTTGAACGTTTGGCACTAAAACCGCCACACACCCAATGAGAAACAAATAGCAATAATTCATCTTGACTTAGTACGCAGGTATTGACGTTGGTGCCAACAAATTGTTTATATATGTTCATATGTATATGCGTGTTTATTAAATAATTTATATGCCGGTCAAGTGTGCATTCATAGGCACGTACAACGCACGTCCTTCGACAAATTGTAACAATATTCATAATGCCTCTTAGCCTTAGTGCATTTCTGCATTAACCGTGCCAAAACGAGCGATTGTTTAATTACAGTGTGTTATACTACTTGAATAATATAATAACTTAGCTTAAGCTTGTTTACGTTTAGTCTAATTAGTCATAGCTAACAACAAGTTTGTCTTAAAAATACAAAACAAAAAACACAAAAAGAACTTAAATTTGAACAAACTGGTAAACTGGTTTTCAAAGTTTAAAGGTTGATAAAAGGAGAACAGAAGACTTGTTTAATCGATTGTTATTATATCGGCAATATTATCAATCACAATGCTTTATTGACGTTTCGCTGCGAATGTCATGTCGAAGCCGAAACCGCAACGAACATTAAGCGAATGATCATAAAAACGATCGGCGTGGAGGCGAAGCGAGGCTGAAGAAGATGATGAAGATGAAACGACGGCAATTATTGTTCGTGGTGCAGTCTTGTCTTGTCTTGTCTTGTTCTGTGTTGTCTGCTGCATGTTGGCTTCTTTCGTTTGTTTTGTGCTTGCAAGAAATCAGCGGAATCGTTTTCGGTCAACGTCGGCATAATTGTTTCCAAATACTTATACCCACCGCTGAAAAGAATTACAAGAAGTCATTACATGAAGAAGTAAAACATAAATTTGCTCCTTCTGTTCTCTGGCATTTTCTCTTCTTGGTGTTTCTTGGTTCGTTTTTTTGGTTCTTTGAAGAAGAAAAAATATTTGGAATGAAGTCACAATTAGATAGGCGCGTATGATAGGTATTTACATTTTCATCACATAACTGGAATGCTAGATGGCAAATTGCACGTGGACGTGCAGTAATTGGACGGAGCCTCCTCTTATTTATCGCATCAATTAAACGCGTCATTAATTCGCGTCGCGCTGCCTGATATGTTAATGAAACTTAAGCGCAGCCCATACGCAGCCAAATGTGCTTTTTTGATAAACTACACATTACTACCGGTTAATTACTCCCTTTATTGACTTGTACTTGTCTTTCATGCAGAGTTTAGATCGATTTATTCATCAAGTCTATAAGTGATTACATCGTTCAAGGGAATTACAGTATAATGTCTATACCTATAACCTAATATGCAACTTGCAGTTCATTATAAAAATTACATATCAAGTAAGTATTAATTTCTTAAACTGATATTTTGCTCAAGATATATGCAACTTGACATACACCAAACTGAATATATTTGTATCAGTTTAAAAGCAAAATGTATGTATGTTTGCCTATAACTAAACTAATTTTTGTTTGTTTTGACAGTTCAAGGAAATTGAAGTACCAGAACAATGTATAAACTGAAACATTCTAATAGAACTAAGACTGTTTCATGATCAATATCCAAAAACCCTAAAATCGAATACAAGTTGTCTTTGGATTTGCCATTTGTTATGAAGAGCATCAATAGTTTCTTAAGTGGTGGTTCTGTTTCAAGATGATGCATGTCTATTAGAAACTTGGAAGCAATTGCGCTGCTTTTGACAGCTTCTTCATTCACTTCTGAGCATGTAACAACAATAAGTACTATGAAAATCTACAAAATATAGGTATTATACTACACGCTTAAGTAATAATTTCTTTGTACTTACAATATGTACACATACAATTATTCCAAAGACACCAGAAACTAATCTAATATCATTCGTATAAAACCCACTCAGTTCTAAAGCCGTTTTCAAGGCAACGTTTATTCCTTGCATTGTGACAACTATTAGAAGAACACACAAGAAACTCAATTGTATTCCAAAGTTAAAACTTGTACATGTCATCATATCACTCAAAACCTTATGCATTTTCATTAAAAAACACAGTTTCTTATATTTTGCTTTATTAATTTTATTGTAGATGAGCATTGACCCAGTGAGAGTTTCTCCAATAAGCAGAAAATTCAGTGTTTGAAAGTTTTTCAGGATTATTTGGTTTGTGTAGATGATTTCAAGTACTAATAATGATTCCATCCAAATATTTAAACCAAGATAAAGATCCATCAAGTATTTAAAGTATCCTAGTTCGTAGTGTACAGGCGTTAGGAGTAGAAGAACTTGCAGAATGAAGATTACCAGCAGCCATATTGACAGTTGGTAGCACTTATTTGGTTTGCCACCAAAAGTACGAGCTTGTTTCGCTTCTACTTTTTGGCTCAGCTCTAAAGATTGATTTACTTCTTTTAGAGTTCTTTGCACATGAAAATCTGGTCGTGTATGCGCAAGAATTATTGATGTGCAGTTTAAAATAACAAGAATTGTGTTGAAAACTACATCCAGGATAATCATTGTCCCAGTAAACTGTGGGTATATATTATTGTACTTTAGATAGAAAAGTTCTGATTGAAATAGGATTAACGCCCAAATTAAAAAGAAAGCGTAAAATTTCTGCAGGTAATTTGATTGTGACTTGTTAATATTTAGACCAAAGAGTTTCACTAAACTTGTGAGTAACTTATTATTATATTTTATCATGTTTAAAGTGTTTGCAGGTTGTAAATATGTACCTGCTTGGAAAGTTATTGATTGGTTTTGTTTTCGATTTTTATAGCGTGCAACTTTCAATTTCCTCATGTATAATATCTATTGAAAAATAACATAAATGCATATACTTAATGATATGTGATAAACAGATAATAAGCATGTTTTGTATATTCTTACCCACATTTACAATTTCTTGAGTTTTTAGTACACGTATTGCCATCTATCAAGTGCAGAACTAAACTATTTGTTTAAAGTGAGTTTTTTAAAAATTAATGCGTTATTTCTTGACTATGTATTTTCTGATGTCCATAAACAAGACGATGAAACTCAACAATAACAGCAATAAAACTAGACACGCCAATAAACGACCCATAAATGAACTTTCTTCGTAGAATAACAAACCTTGCGTTGAACGTTGGTTTGTTGTTGAAAATATGATACCATAATGTGATCAATTCTTGCATAATTCGTCTCTCCACTATTGTGTCTTGAAAATTAGCCGTGATTATAATTTGTTTATAAACTACATTGGCAAATGTGATTGCTTCTTGGTAAATGTTATTGCAATTAATTATTAACCATATCTATAAAATCTGTTTAACAAATAATCGTAAAACAATATAATTGTTTATAGATATTTGTTGTTAAATAATACTTACGTAAAAATATATTGGAATAATAATACGTACCCATATCAACAATACATTATTCATTAAAGAAGTGCATTGCACTATATAATTCATGGCTTGAATTATTTCAAACAAAACTATCAACAAGAAGAAGAATATTGGCCATCCAAATATGTTGTTGAGGTTATGACACAACAGATAAATATCTTTATACTGTTGTGTTGCTCGTCTTATATTTCTCAGATCATCAATAGTAGTCACAGTATCCAATATACTTTTTGTCTTATGATTAGACCACTGACAAAGAGTAAACAATCCTTGCCTTTTGTCCACTTCAGGCTTGATATTCATCGTTGATACCAACAAAAAATTATCCATGTGTTCCAAGAGCGAATCTTTGGTATATTCCAATAATACATGAATTTTTAACAGAGAAACAATAATAAATAAAATAAAAGATGTAGCAGAGAAATACTGAATATATTTGACAATGTAATAATTTATAGCACTTTCTTGAAAGTTGTTAACAGTTCCATAAATTTCCAGAAAAACAAACAAGATTAAAAGTAAGTAAACTAAAATAACAATAACTATTGTTCCAGAATTAGTTCGAAATTTTGAATTTTGTTTCTTAGTTGAGAAATTTAATGTTTGAGCAGAAAGCAAAACAAATTTATGTAATTGTTTATGTGTTTTTGCATAGGAAACAAGAACAGTAACAATTGTAAATGCGGTGAGTGATATGAGACAAAATATATCTGCAATTTTGTTAGTGAATTCCATAAATAATACTATGGTGCGTCCGTACAACGAATAAATAAACATTGCAATGTGAGTAAATAATAAGAAAAATACGTATAATGTGTATTTGCGATGAGGGTTTACTTCTGGAGAAAATCCATTCAAAATTACGCACATTTTATAAAGAAATTTATGTAGTTTTATGAGTTTCATTGTAAATTTCAAACGTTTAGATTGCAAAAATAAACTGATATTGAACTGGAAGTTCAATGAAAGTGTTGGAAGTATTCAGTGAAAGTATTGATTAATAATTGACATGAAACAAACACAGAGTTATTGGAAAAAACTAATATGTAATTGAAAAAAATTGTTTATCATTACAAGGCATTTTCTCAGTTAGTTTATACTTTAAAACACGACAGTTGTATAGCAATTTTCAAATAGGTTTTTACCTAAAACAAGTTCCTTTTTCTTACTTCATTTGATTCGTGTTGAATGAAGAGCTAGTAATTTAAGACGTAAAGTAGTAGGGTTAACATAAGTAACAGTATCTCATTACCAAGTAGCTAATTATCACCTTGTCGTGTCGTTATTAGTGTAACGTCTGCAGCATGTTTCTGACTTCTCTAGAATCTTCAATGAAGCTCTGGCTTCTTAGTTACAAGCTAAACTGTAGAGAACACCAACAATATTTTATAAAATGTATATTTTAAGGTACTTGTGTCTTAAGAAACTAAAAATTAATTAATTATTTAGCGTAATCTTTCAGCGTATGTTTTCTTAGTTTAATATTTATTAACAAATGTGATAGTGATGGCCATATAATAAATCCAATAAGATTTCCTTATGGAGGACCATTCATGGGTGTAAGTTTCGTGCATTTTATTTCAAATTAATCAATCAACTGCAGTATATTAATTGCAATTCTACTTTTCAGTTATTTATAGCATTAGCATTACCTTTAGAACTAGATAATTACAATGTATTTGTGTCGTATAACTTTGAAGCCAATTATGTGCTGCCTGCTAATGATACTGAGTACGATTATCCTCCGATTGTTTCTCGATCGTTCAGCTTTATGCGTAAATACGTCTACGATTCATTAGAACAAAAATTTAAAAGGTATTGTGAATGCTTTAACAATTATTCAAAAATAACACAAAATTTACTTTTAGCCATGGATATTCTGGAAAAGCATGTCTTTTAAGAGCAATTTGTGAAGCTGCTGAGCACACATTTGAAGAAAACGGTGTCTTAGCTGATGTTTTACACATAATTCTAACGTAAGTCAATGGTTTTAATTGATTTAAATGCAATTAATTACAAGTAAATTATGTTACAGACCATCAGCATCAAAGTCCGAACAAATGACAGACTACGAAAATGCTGAAATGTACGGACGACTACGTAAACACTGCAAAAAGTACAAAAAGAAATGTCCTTTTAGCGTCTTGAATCTGATATCAAACATTGACCATATTCTGCAATAAATTTTCAATTATCTCTGAGTGAAGTTGCATTTTAGTTCATTTACCGTAAGCAAAAGTGTGATGTGATGTAATTTCCTTGTCCAGTATCTAGTATTGATCTAGCAATTAGACCACTGGACTAACACCAAGTTGTTTAGACAGAAAGAAACATAACGGTGCACATAAAGCTGCCTACGTCATTTATTGACTTAATTAACCAACGAATAAAAATTAATTAAACTTGAACATGAAGAATGAAAACTTTTACGAGCCGGGCAGGTAATAAAATAAAAGTTCAGTGTCATAAAGCATGTCCAATCCAGCTGATTAGGCTTAGAAAACTAATACTGCATAGTTTACCATACGCATTGCAGTTTCCTGCCTTTCCTTGCACTTCTGCCTTATCATATTCGCTCTGAATCGTATCGTTTGATGTTGAAGGACTAAAAACAACACAAAGTCGTAAACGCCTATCAGAATTGTATCAGAAAACACAATATGTACGTGAATATTATGTGGAGAACGTCGCCAACGATTCCATTGTCAGTCACACTTTCCTCGGCCGCTTCGCAAATGGTACGCAAAAGGCAATTTTTCCCTGACACGCCATACCTTTAATAATAATTAATGAGCATGAGCTGGCTTAGGTTAAATGAATGAAATTAATTAGAAAAACCTGACGTACATTTGCATTTTTGATTCGATTGCATCGTAAATGAACCTCCGATCAAAACCGCTCTTCGTTTTACCGGTGCGTCGCTCGATTACTGGCGGATATTCGTATTCGAATTTATTATCAGGCAACGCATAATTTGCTTCAAAATTATACGCTAGGAATGTATTCTTCACTTTCTCAAGAGGCGTTGCCACAGCTAGAAAAACCTAGAAAAAATTATAGTTTTTAAAGCTCGTTTAAAATGAATAATTTAATCATTAATTAATTATAAAATATGTACTCTAACAAGTACTAAGTGTACTTACACCCATTGTACTGCTGCCTGGAAAATGAAACTTCCAGTTTTCCGACAGATAATTTGCTTTGTTCAGAATTATCATGGTTGAGAACACAAGTAAAAATCTGTAATCAAATAATTAAATGATAATTAGTCATAGCACCTACACGTATTAAAATGCAATCAAAACACAGAAAAATGCACTCACAGAGCAGAATTTTGCATTTTATCTGTCGAAATGTCTCAGTAACTTATTTTAAACTAATAAGAATAAATTAGTGACTAGCCAAAGACAAAACATCTAATGAATAACTGTGCATCTATGTGCATAGATAATTAACATTGATAATTGGTAAGTACAATAATTAATTAGTTGAACGTTTGTTTATACAAAGGTGAACTTCTAACTGAACTAATTATTGATTGTATCCACAAATAAATTCTGTTAGGTACTTACTTTAATTAAATTTTCACAGAAAATATAATCGTAAAATTTAATATAGAAATGCGTTCGTAATTAGTGCAATCTATGAGAAAGCATCGTACAAACTCAACGAAAACTATCGATAAGATCGAAAGTTCCATATTAAATACATGTTTACCAGTATGTCAAGTAAATGTTGGCTTCACCCTCAGATGCATTCTATTAATTTATAACAAGTTAGCTTGCAGTGTGAGTAGTTAATTAAAAATGAGTAAATAAATGCACAAAAATACAACAAACAAATAAAATAGTTATCATCATGGTCAACCACTTACTACACCACGTAATTTAACGACATTCAACTCGTTACTGCAAGTTACAGTGCTTAACAAGTTGTTAATTCCAATTCTGATTTGCGAATACATATAAAAAAGTAAACAATGACACACGTGAAAATCAACCTGGTGACTCTCAAACCCTTACACACCATCGGGCGTCTTCTGGGCATTTGGCCATATTTCAACACGGAAACAATGGAAAAATGCCGCTTCCAGCATCTGAACGGCATCATCATGGTCTTCATAATACTCTTCATTTATGGCACAACTATTTACGCCAAAGCTACATTCGAATCTGATTTGGAAATCACTGTGTTTATAATAAGTATCATCGCCGACTTCACGGTCACGTTGTGCAATTTAGTAGCCATTGTCTGGTTGAACTTCTCTCAATGCAAACAACTCCAAGCCTTTCTCCACGACATGCAGATGCTTGAACACATATTGCAACACGTGAAGAAAAGCGAGCGAGGGCTGAATCGCAAATTTTATATTGAACTTATTGTGGGTCATGTTATTCTGGTTGTCTACGTTATTTATGATATGATCAGCTGGGGGCTGTTGCTCGGATGGGAACTGAGCAAGTATTCGGTACTTAAGAACTTCCAGCACTACCACGTGTTTATCACTTCGTTGTTGATAAGAAACTACGTGCTGTTGATCAAGTATAAATTGCAATCCGTTAATTATGTGTTGTTACATCATGCTGACGACGGCGACGACGGTCTTGGACGTACCGTCGCAAGTGGTATTCCCTTTGCTTGTGATGATATGAAACTTGGGAGAGCTGTTGCTCCCCGATGGGACCTGGAACTCATCAGTGCACTATACACCAAGATTTCAAACGTGGTGAATCAATTCAACCACATTTTCGGATGGAATTTAGTCGCTTTGCAAGTGAATGTCATTGCAAATATGTTGTTACCTATCAATCTGGCTTTGGTTTATGGAGGAGGAACGAATACTTTGATTGGCAAGACTTTCAACTTTAATCTGTACATTCAGTGTGTTATCTGGTTTACTTTCCCATTGGTAATCAATACTTTAATCAATAACTATCAACAAGAAATGATACTCCAATGTTTTGTTTTTAGTTGTTCAGTCTCACGATTGTTTCTGCTTGTGACCGAGCTCAATGTGCAGCGATGGACATGCCCTTAATGTGTTACAACTTATTACTGGATACTAAGGATCAACATACTCAGAAAAAGCTGAAGGACTTGGCGATGCAAGGACACATAATGGCGCCTGAATTTTCAGCTGCAGGCTTCTTCAGGGTTAATTATTCCTTGGTGTTCCCAATGATGGGGACTTTAATTTCCTACGTTATTGTTATAATACAGTTTGAGACTTAATTATCATGTCCGATAAGATAATTACTATCCAATTAAGCACTTTGATGAGTAAATAATTAACACACCTAACAAACATGACAACCATGTTTAGTATTGTACGTACAATGGGCAGCAACAAGCAAACAAGGGCTACCCCTAAAGAATACTTTTCTCTTCAATCTTTGAATATCTTACAAACAATTGGCAAGTTTTTAGGCATTTATCCAAATGTCAACCTGCATACTTACAAACCCAACTCACCTTTATACTTGTATTCAGTGTTAAATATCATTTTGCAAGTGAGTTTGTATGTTTATATCACTACTTCTAAGATTGCAATCTTTGCTGATGAGTTGTATTCCACGGTGAATATTGCGTACTTTATCTGCCACACAGTGTTATTCATCAACAATGTCAGTTGTATTTTCATGATCTCTGTACGGTCTCGTAAAGAAATCGTTAACATATTAAAGCAGTTTAACAAACTGGACGACATGCTGAAGAATATAGAAAGTCACCATCGATGCAAGATTAGTTTCCTTCCAAGAGTGATTGGTGCACATTTAGTTAGTTTCATCTACGCTGGATGCAATTTTTACAATTGGTATATTAATACTGGCTGGTGCGTTGCTTCAATTTGGAGTTTAATTGACATCTTGCATTATGAAATATTCATCTTTGCGGAGCTGACAAGAATGCACATTATTCTACTTAAGACGCATGTTATCAAGTTAAAATACGCCTTGAAGCATTTTTATGTACTAAACCCAGCTTATACAATGTTCGTTGCTGAATCAAACATTGCTGAGGTGAAACCTAGACGATTGGGATACGGATCAGCTTGGAACTGGGATATGGATAAAATCCAAGAGGGATTTATCTTGGTGCATGGCATCGTTGAAGATTTGAATAAAGTATTCGGTTGGTGCTTGATGCAGTACTTCGTGAATGTTATGTTGAACATTATCATACCGATTAACCTCGCCATGGTTTATGGTAGCGGAGAGAAATTGATTCTTGGCGTGCAGTTTGGAAACAGTATTGTTGTACTTTCATGTATGTGGTTGATTCTACCCTTAGTATGTATTGAAATGTTTGTCATTGACGTTAAATCATATAAATGTGGCGCTTTAGACATTGGGGTTCACCTTGCTAGCGGCCTGTCAGTCAACTGTGGATGAAATCAGAGAGTTTCCGAAAATCTGCTACCAATTAACACAGAAAGTAGATAAAGTCAAGCGACACGAGTTACTGGAGTTTGCCATGCAAGTGAATGTAGCAGATCCACAAATTACAGCAGGAGGCTTCTTCGTTATTAATTATTCAATCGTGTTTTCATCGTTCGGTGCAATTATTTCCTACGTTATTGTGTTATTTCAATTCAATAACTTATCCTAACCTCTTAATGCGTTAGAACATTAATTAAACTGTCGTTGTTACGCTATTAAATTCATTTCTAGTTGATTAGTAGTAGCATCAATACTTGTATCAGCTGCAAGTTCCAAACAAGAAAAGAAAATGAATGTGAATTCAATCAAACTCCTGATAACAATTTCGTATTACACTGGAGTTTATCCAAGCACCAATCGTACTTTCATTGGATATCTGCGCAGTATTGGTTTTCTTATTATCATGATAATGGGAGGCTGCATTACCTTGTATGGAAAGTTTTTTGTGCTTAAGGAGTACCTGGATAAAATCGTCCATCTGACTTATGTAATGACCGATGTGGCTATAACTTCTATTATTTTAGTAGCAATTGTGACCATGAATTTCTCTTATGGGCAAAGATTTTTAAACTTTCATCAAACTTTAAGACATTTAGAGAAGTTTTCTGTAATGCCACAAAGTTTAGAAATGAAAGTTACAAGAAAGTTTAATTTTAATATACTTGCTAGCAGCGTTTGTATTTTGATATATTTGATCGTTAATATTTATTGTTGGTGTCAACTTGCTGACTGGTCTGTTGTGAAATACTTTGCATTCAAAGAGACGCAAGGATATTACATGTTAATTTTGTCGAGATTAATTACCACCTACGCTAAGTTGATTCGCTACAGAATGAAAGACTTGAACAATCAGTTATCAAAGATGGTTACTGGAAGAAAACAGATTGTAAAACTATCTCTGATAACGAAAAGTACACTTATTCAAGATATAAGTGTTAAAGAAATATCAGATGCACATGCAATTATACTTCACTTAATGGACGAGTTCAGTCAGTTGTTTGGACTGATAATTATTAATATGTGTTGCAATATTCTCTTGAACATTCTGTTGCCTGTAAATTTACTTCTGTTAGCTGGACGTGGTATTCGACCAGTGACCACAGAACAAGATTTTGGCACAGAAATGATGTTTCTATGTCTTTGCCACATGTGTTTTCCTTGTGTAAGTTTAATTTGTTATAAACAAATAAAAATTAATTTGGTTTTCGTAGATTTTTGGCTTCTTAATGATTAAGACTTGCTCAGAAACTACAGACGAAGCTCAACGAGTCCCAAGACTTTGTTATGATCTTATTTCTCAGCTTAATGTTGACGACGAACAATTGAAGAAAGACTTGCAGTTTTATGCTGAACGTGCTCATCGTACTCGTAGGACTTTGACGGCCAATGGTTTCTTTGAAATTAACAAATGTTTAGTTTTCCCAATGCTAGGAACACTTGCTACTTATATTATCGTTCTAATGCAATTTTATTAACACATTTTACTGAAAAGCTATTGTCACAATAATGTATGTGAATAAAGAATTCAAAAGGGTGAATGCCAGTCCATTATTCACATCAAAACAGCCCGCAGCCGAAAACTTGACGTTCAAATTCTCGAGTTGCAGAGCGAATTTCTCTAAGAGTTTCACAAGGATTACGTTTGCAGTGCCAAGACGTTGGATAAGATTGTGGCATATTATCTTACAGCGTTTGAATTCATTAAGCGCACGTGTACATGACTTCATAATTGTGTATCCAATGAACTACAAGAAATTATTATAAATAAATATTTAAAATATAATAGGTTTTTAAAGAATTTACCATAAAGTACAAAGTCATAATAAATCGCATTATGAACGTTTCCATTGTCGCCCTGGATTTAACCTTGGAAGTTGATATGCTTCTTACGTGCAAAATCACTAAATTCAAAGACGGTAGAATATTTAAAGTAATATTTGCAAAGTAAAAGATAAACACTACGCCGAAAAGTTTATTGTAAGTCTTAACACATTCCACTAAAATTGTGTATCCATCCATGATTTTTTTCAACTTTTGTTCTGTAATTTTCTTTATAGACTGGTCCATTTTTAATAAACTGTTGTCTTCAATTGTAACTTTTGTCAAATGGTGATTCAAATCTTTCATTCTGTCTTCAATTAGCATAACGTAAGATTTCATTAATAAACAAAGATGATTTGCGTGAAATATCTGAATGTCGTTAAACACAACGTATTTATAAAACTTTTTAGTCGTTTTATACCAGAACAAACTATTACAAATGCACAGAAATATTACAGCAAAGTATTGAATAATTTCAGATCTAAATGTCTGTTTCTTTGATGTGATACCCACTGTAAAGCTTTCAAGATGTTGTAATGTTTGTAATAAAGTGTACCATTTCTCACAATAGTAGAAATGTATCATGAAAACACTTATCATACTTAAGACGTACAAAGAAATATCAGACATCGTGTATAAGATTATCACTGTTGGATTAAAGTACGAGTACATTAACACTTTTCCGTATGCGTTATAGAGAATTCCAAATGTTAACGTAAAAATCCAAAAAATAGCTGGAATTATATGAACTTTACTTTTCATTATTACAAGTTTAACCTCAAAACTCGGCAAAAATCCAGTAATGAAACACACAAAGTTCAAAAATTTTAGATGTTTTACTTGCACCATGACTGAGTAACTGACTAACATAACATAACATTATAACTGTTTTATTGCCACTATAATATAACACTTCACACCGAGAATTGAATAATTAATTTAACAAATTCATGCACTTCTGGTACAAGTATGTATTTCCTACGATTATTACGCCCTTGTATGCATTAACAAAGCAACAACTTCTACTGAAATTGTAGAATCACAACAATGTATGATAAAATCGACGCCAGAATGGGAAAAATAACACCATAGTTGATATCAAAAAACCCTCCAGCCGTAAAACTCAAGGACAGTTTATGTGCTTGACTGGAATACTTCTCAAGGTCATTCTTGAGACGCGTGTCTTCCTCCGAGAGATGTTTCATGAGACCGTAGCAGAGCTGAGGCACTTTGTGTGTTTCAATACTGACATCATTACAAGCATGAATAATTAAAAACCCTTGCAGCTAAAACAATTTCTAGGTTATAAAATATTTATGAATCTTAAACAGAGAAAAACTTACACAACAGTAGGCAATCCACATTACACCTAACATTGACATTCCAATACCATTATTATGATGTGTATCTCCATCTTCGCTCTTGCGAATGTTCAAGAGCATAAGATTCACTGGCCTTAGCAATGCAACAATTAACATAAAAAAGAACAAAATGAGATTAAACCCTAAGATGTTTCCATAAGAAACAATCAGTTCAGTGATTGTCGTGTAGGTTTCTGTTATCATTCTCAACGTTATTTTTTCATCTAACCTGTCTTTTATTATTGCTTTGTCATTGAATCTTTGCTGATCTTCGTTAAAAACATAAAACCCCATGTTCTTGACGTATTTAAATTGCTTTCCTTGGGTTTCCATTCGTTTCTTGTCTTCTCTGCATACAAACTTTCTCAAGTGACTGTTTAAATCCTTCATTCTGAAGTATAATAAATGTCCATACTGAGCCAGGACCAAACCGACAATGACCACGTGATAGAAATGCAAATTGAACACGACGTAGAATTTAAATGAACTTAACCCTTGCCCAATGTAAGTGTAAATTGTGTCTGTTACCAGTAGCAAAATTGTAAGGACGTTTACAAGGAAGAATTTTACGTTGAATTTTGTTCGCGCGTCGGTGATTTCTTGAGAGGATCGGGTCATGAAGCGTTCCAATTGCCGCACTCGTTTGAGATAAGTGAAGAGATCTTGGGCGTTGTAGAGGTACATAAGCAGCACGGCGAAGATGCTGTTTAAGGTGACAGCGATGTCAGTTACTGTGTGCAAGAAAGCCATTGTCTTGTGAGATTCGTGGGCTAATTCGCCGAAGCGAATGTAACAATCCCAGATGAACGCACTCGCCGATAGAATGACTAGAAACGCTGCTTTTACGTAGTCGAAGATGCTTCGGTGAAGAGTTGATCTATTGACAGCGTCTGGCGGGTTAGGCAGGATGCCTAAGTGGTAGGCGATGGATGTTAGTGGTGTTATAGTTTCAATATTCATATTCACGCTTTGAACTTGACTTTACGAGTATGTATGTATAATAAGCACGAATTTATTGCAGTGATATTGTGTATTTGTTATGTGAAAATATCACTAATCAGTGAGTTTTCAAAAGTGTTACACGTGTGTTACAGCAATGCATGGTTTTATTAATTATTCAAATACATATTACATGCGAGTTATATTTTTATTGATTTGTTTATATTCTGTAATATTAATTATCTAATCAAATATATCAAATCAAATAATATAAATAGTATGTAATTATTTATTGTCAAACGGTATTTGTTCTGTTATTTATTGTCACTGAAGATTTGCAATGCTTTCTGGTCGTTGTTCGTTTAAATTTTATTTGAATAAACTTGTTAGAATGAAGTTATTTTTGCAGTAATATTGGTAATTCCTAAGATTAAGCAAAGAAAATCTTAGTTTTTAAAACATCCGCTAGATGGCAGTTATAACCTCAAATATAAACGTTACAGGATTTACCCAAGCACTGATTGAATTTTAAATTTAAAATCGTTTAGAATATTATTGTTAATAACTTGTATAATATTTAAAACGAAAAAATATCTTATAGAAACTTAACTGACCTACTTGAAAACTAGTAATACCTACACAGCAATTATATCTTAAATTTCATATTACAATAACAAATCAATAGACTGTGAATACCTTGAAAGAAATTTATAGACAAACATTCATTAGACTCTATCTAATCTTCTTATCAAATAGTATAGTGCACTATCCATAGTCACATCATGTTTTCGACGGTTAAATAAGGCGATGAGCTCATTCTTAGAACACTGCAAAGCCGCATTGCATCGATCCGTTGAATTCATTTTCCTCGTTGAATATGCGTAATTCCGCGCACATCACGTCAGTCATGTCACGAGCACTCACAGAAAACGAAACCACCTTGCACTGCACTTCAAGTAGCAGTAGCAAAGTGCAAAAAATGTCAACAACAAAGACAATTACAACGGCTTCTGTGAATTCAACTAAATCCCAAAAGGCAATATTGAATTCAAAGACAACCAACGTACAGGATCTGTTCTACTACAAATTGATCCATATTTTAGGCAAACTCTTGGCCATTTTGCCGAATTTTAGCTTGAAGCGCGTGGACCAGTACGCCTCAAACCACTGCTATGCGTTGATGGTTCTCTTGACTTTTTTAGGCATTTACACGTTTGGTACTTATGGCAAGTTCACTTACATGCGATCAATGCTTGCACCCAGCGTCTTCCTGACAGAAGTCGCTTCGGATATTGCCATAACCTCCACGAATATCTTGACAATCGTGAGAATAAATATGATTAAAGGTAAGCGAGTCTGCGAGATGCTTGGACGTCTTGTGACAATTGATACCGAGCTGAGAACTATCGATGAGAAGTTGGTCCGGTACCCTGTGCGACCATACATTGGAGAAATTGCATTTATTCTTGCGTTCTTTGCTATTTTTCTTGTTTATAACATTTACATCTGGATGGCGTCCGTTGGGTGGACTATATTTCGGTTTTGGATAATGCGAGACCTGCAGAACTTTCAAGTACTCATTGGAGCCATTCTCCTGAGTAGTTATGCAACCGCCATGAAGAATCGCGTCTTCATCTTGAACAGAATTCTTGTCAAGTTGAATCCCCACGTTGATATCTACTCAGATCTCTTTATTTTCACATCTCGCAGTAGGAACAACGCTCTGATGACGTTACCGATGCACCAAGTGGTCAAAAAACTAAGGAAAGTCTTCGTATTGTTAATGCAAGTCCTCGACGACTATAACAATATCTTCGGTTGGGTGCACTTGATACTCTATGTCAATATCGTTATCACGCTCTTGAATCCCATAAATCTCATGCTGGTTTATGGCATTGGAGATCGTGAGTTTCCGGCTGGCCGTTTCGACGTCCGATTAGTGATTTTGTGTGTTATTTGGGCTGCCTTACCAGTGGTATTAATAAAAAATAATTAATTAATTTATAATTAAAATTCAATTAACCATTGATTATTTCAGTTAATTGCGACGTGGATCTTCTCTGCCTGTGACGAGTGTGTTACCGAGATGAAAAAAATACCAAACATTTGTAACTGTCTCGTTCAGGAACTGGAAGAAGAAAACGAAGCCAGCCAGGAGTTGGCAAAGTTTGCACAGCAAGTAGCAAACAGTTGCCCGGAATTTACAGCCGCTGGCTTTTACACAATCAATTACAATATCTATTTTTCATTGATCGGTTCAATAACTACGTATTTAATTGTGCTTATTCAGTTTCGCTGAATAAAATATAAACTATCATAAAATATCTGCATTTTTAATACTATTTTATATGCTGCCCTCTATCATGTGTTTTATGAACGTAAGTCACCACTTGCAAATGTGTTGATTTTTTAACTTTAAACTAAGCACTTATATATTACTCTGCCACGTTCACATTTAATTATTAATCTTGTACCTGTTTGCAGAAGATTAAAGCTTATTCAATGCAGATTCCAAAAAGGTATGACACTTAATCACAAATCAATTAAAACTCTTTGAAATTCAATTACAAAAACTTATATTTTCAACAGAATCTGCGTGATACAATTCAGTATAGCTTGAAACCAAAAGCAATAGGAATATATGACAAGTGTGGCAAGATGGCCGCTCCATAAGGGTTTACACAGGTGGTAACCAAGGCAACCACTAACCTCCACAAGAGCTTCAAAGGAAAATCAACCTTATGAAGGTCATAATATGCACTTTTACAGAAATTCACAGATAAGACGATATTCACCCAAAATGTCGCAATTTTTGAAAAAGAGAACTTTTATAATTTTATAGATGAATTCATTGTCTTGTCTGCCATTGATTAGCGATAAGTTAATTGCTAATTAATGCAATTAACCAAACATGTAAATTAATACTCAACTTAATTAAAACGCAATAATTTGTGTGTTAATAAGAAACGTTTACGTTTGTTCTACATTCCCTTTACGATGTTTGCATAAATATAGCACATTTCCTTCTACCTCTTAATTAACTTTAATTTAATTAACACAACTCCCACCACACATTTTGCGTTGGTTTTTTTCAAGCACAAAGTTTAAACGTGTCGAGGTTGTACTACAACGATCTATAAGCTGATAACTGCCATACAAAGTCTAACTAACTAACAACAAGATTATGTTCAACCCTTTGAGGCAGAAATTAATCGAGTGTGTCAACATCCTGTAGAATAATTCATTAAGTAATTACCCATCCCGTCGAGGAATCCATTTAATCATACTAATAATGATTTACAACCAATTCGTCAACCACTGGCCAGTTTCACGTGTAACCAGAACAGAATCAACCCAGAATGGGCAAGAAAGGTGACACGAATACGCTGCAAGACCTTTACTACTACTGGCCGCTCCACCTCTGGGCGAAATGTGCTGGGATTCTGCCGAACTTCGATCTGGACCGGCTGCACGCGTACAGAGGTCCCTTCTGGAACAGTTTCGTCATGATTGTGCTCTTCAGCTGCATGTCCATGTACGCCCTCTTCGGGAAACTGACCGTTATGGTGCACATCTTCGTGCCGAGCATCATCGTGACGGATATCGGCGGCGACATTGGCATGGTGCTCTCCACGCTCTCGTCCATTATCCGGCTGAGTCTCATCAAAGCCAAGACGGTGTGCCGCCTCCTCGAGAGCCTTAAGCGCATAGACCAAGAGCTCCGGTCCATTGATGCCAACATCCAGTACCCCAAGCGGAAGTTCATCATTGAGTTCATCATCGCCAATATTCTGTTCATAATTTACTATGCCTACGACGCGTATATCTGGGTAGGCTCAGTCACGTGGAATATTTACAAGTACTTTGTGATGCGTGATGTCCAATGTGGACACATTATCATCGTCTCCATGGTCATAAGAAACTACTCTTTGGCGATACGTAATCGAATGAGTATTTTGAATAATCTCTTGAGGCAATTGAATCCCTCGGAGGACCCGACTATGGCGTTTGTTATGGATTGGTCCGCAGTGCCCGTAATGGACAAAGCACTTAAGAATAAGATACTAAATGATAAGAGGCACGTGCAGAAAATGCGCAGGATCTTTGCAAGGATTTGCAGGACGATTGAGATCTTCAATGATATCTTTGGATGGACGTATCTTGTATTGTACATTGCCATTGTAGCCTATCTCTTGACATCTTCAAATATTGCGTTGGTTTATGGTGTGGGCACTAAGACCATTGGGCCTGCAGGTTTTGGCTGGCCTTTGATCATTTTATGTGTGTTATGGAATCTTTTACCAATGGTACATGCAATTTACATTGTTATTTCAGTACATTAAGTATTAAAAGTTGAGTTTTTAGGGTATTGGCTATTTCATTTTCAGCTCAGCTGAGAAGTGCTTCTATGAGTTTAAGAAAACACCAACCATCTGCTATTCAGTCATTGACCAACTGACCACAATGGATCAACATAATGTTTTGGTTCCCGAATTGGAGAAATTTGCTCAGCAAGTCTCCAACAGTCATCCGGAGCTCACAGCTCATGGGTTTTTCACTGTAAATCATGCAATTTTCTTCTCGCTGATTGGATCTCTTAGTGGTTATTTAATTGTTTTAATTCAATTTATGTAAATGATTAAATACCTATTAATTTTAATTAAGTACTTTAATTAATAACTTTAACCTATAAAGCAATAAGAAGCTAATATTATTTATTAAATATGATTTTCATTGCTTTATTGTTTTATAACTTATTTAATTAGAAAATACCTGTGTCAATATAGAATTAAACTTTTCCCTAGGGAAATAACAAATAAATAAAATAGCAATCAATTATCCAAACACCCATGAGGAACAATTAACATGACATTTACCTATAACAAACATTTCCACTTTCAACTAATTAATAATTAATTCCCTGCAACACAAATATTAACTTTAAGTAAAGTGATTGATCAACATGAAGTTGGAACATGCATACCTTAAATGTCAACATTTGCTGTGCTCATTAATCGTTCATTCCTGCAACGAATCAGTTCATAAAACTTCTTCAGCATTTCTTAAACATCTCTAAGATTTCAAACATGACCAAGACAATTTTAGACCGAAAGAATCCACAAGACATCTTCTACTATAAACCTTTACATATCTGGGCGAATTGCGTCGGAATTCTACCACATTTCAACCTGAACCGCCTGCACGAAGTGCGCAAACCTTACTGGAACGGCTTCGTCATGGCTTGCGTCTTCGGCTGCATCGCTTTCTACGGGTATTATGGTAAAGTGGTGCACCTGTTCAAAGAGCTACCTCCGAGCGTTTTCGTGACGGATGTCGGCGGCGACACCGCGTTATTCGTGACCACCATGACCGGCATTATCCGACTGAGTCTCGTCAAACATATCACCATCTGCCGACTGTTGGAGAGCTTCAAACGCATTGACCAAGAGCTACGCACTCTCAACCCGAATATTGTGTATCCACGTAAAAAGTTCATAATCGAATTCATCATGGCAAACATTCTCTTCGTCTTGTATGTCATTTATGATACTTACGTCTGGGTCATTTCTGTAGAGTGGAGTACCTACAGATGGTTCTTCTTACGTGACGTACAACTGGGTCATGTGGTCATCCTATCTTTGGTAATGCGCAATTATTGCTTTGCCATTCGAAACAGAATGCATATTTTGAATGATTTACTTCTGCAAATGAGAGAAACTGAAGACCCGACCATGCTTTTCTCTCTGGACCGCACTGACTCAGCCACAAAGGCAAAGAAAGATAAAGTACTGAATGAGTTATGGCACGTTAATAAAATGCGCAGGATTTTTGCAAGAATTTGCAGGACGATTGAGATTTATAATGATATTTTTGGTTGGGTGTATCTTGCGATGTACGTCACTATTGTAGTGTATCTACTGACAGCTGCAAATATTGCGCTCATTTACGGTATTGGGGGAGAACAGATGAAACATCCTGAGCATATTGTGCAAGTTATTATATTGTGTGTGGTTTGGTCTCTGATTCCGCTTGTAAGTCCGCATGAATGTGTTATATATTCGGGAATAAATGTAATGCATGGCTTTTTTGCTTGAAGGGAATTGGATATTTCATATTTTCTGCGGCTGAGCGATGTTTTTGGGAGTTCAAACGCACCCCTACTATATGTTATTCAGTGATTGACGAGTTGACGTCTTTGGATCAGAATAATACTCTCGTTCCTGAGTTGGAAAAGTTTGCTCAGCAAGTTTCCAACAGCCATCCGGAGATCACAGCTGCTGGATTCTTCATTGTTGATTATGCTATATTCTTCTCTCTCATTGGTTCCTTGAGTTCTTATTTGATTGTGTTGATTCAATTTATGTAAATGCAATACAAGTATGTATATTTAAAAAGTAATGTATGCTTAAAGTTAGTGCGGTAAACAGTTGAATAAACTTTTAAAGTTTTAAAATTAAAGACGTTTAGTTACAACACAAACCACGGTTATATTTCTGGCGCTGCAGTCGAAAATAACCCATAAATGCAGGTACGCGTTTTTACATGGACGGAGTGGCAGTTAAACTGCTGTATGAATTTTATGTATTTATATTTATCAGAATTTACTAGTTTATTAATAAGTTATCGATTGTGAATCTAATGGATTCTTTTTATGACCAACCAAGGCGTGCACCGATACCTAATGTGTTATCCAACGTAAACGTAAATGACAAGGTAAGTAAAATAATTCGTTTCGCCGCATATTTCAAAATAAAATCATCAACACCTTTTAGATTTTACCGAATAATGTTCCTGATGTATCAATGCTTATGCAAAATAAAGGCAACATTACACACAAGAAGAATGAAATGTCATATAATGCATGGAAGTATCACTTGAGGAAAGACCCATCAAAGAGGAACATGTTCAATAAAGAAAATAACTACAACCAGAATCAAGCAGTCTTTCCAGAGTCAAGTGGAAGCATTCTTAGAAAACAAGTAAGATTTCAGACTGCCATTGGTCCTCAGCCTGTACTTGTGGCTAATACAAGATCGCCAAACTTTAATATGCTTCCTGCAAGGCCGACTCTGGTGAATAAAACCAACACACCACCGTTTGAAGCAGTGTCGAATAATATCAAAGAACCTGCTATTGAGCCTTTGCCACGACAGGAAAACAGAAATATCCTACAAGCGAAACCTTTCGAGAAGATTTACATGGCGAACATTCCCAACCGAAACTTGGACTTAAGCATCATTGATGTTCCAAGAAGCAGTGCTGTTGCCTTGCATCGAAGCCACTCAGCACCTGAATGTTACACGAATACAGTAACATGTAACATGAATAACAATCCAAGGGTGACACCCATTGCTGAATCTACGACGTTAGAAATACGCAAGCGGAATCAAGAGGTCCAGGCACAGGTTGAGTTGGAAGTGAGGAGACAAGACGACGAACCTACAGCGAAAGATCTACTGAAGATAATCCAGCAGCAAAATGAACAAATTCTGGTGTTGCAACAACAAGTATCCACTTTATTAAAGGAGAGAAGTCAGCAACCTCAAATCACCGCTGCACCAATGCCACAAAGCAATACTGCTTTCCCTGGTTCTCCATTCAGGAACAAAGTGCTAGACATCGGACATAACAAGCAACCGCTTCCTAACAAATTCGCCATTGACGTAATGACAAGTTTTGAAGTTTCTATAAGAGCTCCAAAGCATTTCCAAAACAATCGAAACGGGAATCATGCAACAATTACGGAAATTTCTGAGGCTACGACCACAACTACTGGGTTCGGTACTGGTTCCAATTCAAGGGCAAATGCAAGTGAAAATGTTTTCAATGACACAGGTAAGGGATCTAATGATCTCTCTTTAAAACTTAACGAGCCTGTGGTTGTGACTGAACGATGTCAGAGTCCGGAAAACAGTATTCATGTTGATATGAAAGACTACAGTTCGGATGAGGAAGAAGATGGCAGTAATAGTAATAGTATTGACAGTGATGTGAATAATTCTATGATAGGGTGGACGATATATAATAATGTGATGGACCAAGTGAACTACATGCTTAAAAAGTCAACGACGCCAGCTTCTAATAACAGCGGCGATGGTGGCGAGACGTGTTCAGGTGCAATTTTAAAACAAGTCCGGGACGCAACTCTAAAACATTTGCGAAAAGTTGGCGTGGATTTGAATAATGTAGAAGCAGAAGAGACAATGTACGTATTTAACCTTAAAATTAAAAGATTATAAGTAAATTGTTTATGTTATAGAGCAAGTAATGATGCATATACTCCGAGTCAGGTGAGCTTTGCAGTGAAGCAGCTGCTGATGAAATATCTACCGGAAGATCAATTGGCGAACTTGGGTAAAACTTCAGAAGAAAATAATGCGTTGCCAATAAATACTCCGTACCCCCAACAACTAATCAAAAGGCGGCCAGATTTTTCATTGGCCACGGTGCAATATATGGAAAAGTATAACTTATTGAAGAAGACAGGCAAGTAATTCTAATAATAAGCTATTTCATATTTGTTAATGCATATTTTTACGTTTAGATTCAAATCCATCTAGAAAACAACAATTTGCCAGTGGTAAAATGCTGGACATCACTGCACTGAAGCAACAACCTAAACTAATATGAAACCGACATTTTGTTTTCGTCTACCCAAGAGTTGTAATTATTTAAATTGAGTTTATTCTTATCCTAAATAATGTCTCTACACTGCCATTCTTTAAGTATCATACATATATTATTGGCACCAAATCTGTTCATATATTAAACGATTCTCCACAGCCACATGTGCCTTTGATATTAGGATTGTTGAAGACAAACTCTGAGCTTAACTTACTTTGTACATAGTCCATTTCCGTGCCTAATAATGTCAACTGTGCTTTCTTATCTATGATTACTCTAACGCCGTCCTGCAGCACTTCCTCGTCCATTTTGTCTTTGGTTGTTGCGTAATCTAAGGTGTACGACAGTCCATTGCATCCTCTTTGCCTCACGCCAATTTTTAACCCTATCTGAACAATTTGTTGTTACGTATTTGATTTTTACAGACACTGTGAGTCACTTACAATTCCTTCCTTTCCATTGAGAATTTCTTTCAGTCTAGAAACAGCTGAAGGCGTCTGTAAATATTAAAATTGTTAGTTTTTAATATTTTAGAAGATAATAGCATTGACAACTCACTAAAACTAATGCTGCACGTGTGGCTATCAATTTACGGTTTTTCACTGCACGTACAGTTGCTGTTGCTAAGGATTTGGTTGCCATTTCTAAAGATCTTACTGCGGAGTAATATTTTGTACAAGTTTTCTTATTTTACTTCATGATGTCAGCTGATTTTCATAACATTGCGCACATTTTCTAGACTGTTGCGAAGGATCTGCCAGTTGCCTAATGTTTTATCTCTACGTAACGTAAAGATTGTGAGACCTCTACATTCAATATTATAAACTAAAATAATTCAAACTTTTTGAACTTTGAACAATAATTCTTGGTGTTGTTACAGGCAATTTAACAAAAAATAAAAACAAAACCACAATCAGCATGTAATAACATTTATTATTATACACTTGACACTTAAGTGTAATAAGTTGGACAGTTGGCCGGCCTCTCGCTCTTATCAATAAACGAACAAACTACATAATCGAGATGCGAGTTCGCCATATCTTCGATGGTATTATTATAAACACCGTTAAACATGACGAAAGGTACATATTTCACGTGTGGAGTATTCTCCATGGTTCGTTTTCCGTAGGCGACTTCCAACTCAGTGGCGTCAGATAACATGCACTTGTTATGGCGATCAGCGTTGAAATTTGATTTTTTCAGACACTGCAATAAAACAATACACAATCATTATTATAACACAATATTAATATCCATACATTTTGTCATAATACTTTTTTTTAAATGTTGGTATTTGTTTATGAATTAAGAAATAATTATTAGTCTGAACAACGTATGGAACTTTACCTTATAAATTTCAGGCTGAGCATATTTAAAATGCATCAGACATGATATAACTTCTATAGTCTTCTCTTGTCCCTTGGTTTCCCCTTGCTGAATGACACAGGCATGCACTCGGTTACCAAAACATTCAGCCTCGCCATGTTGACATTTGAAATCCCAACCACCTTTACGGTTGTGCTTGGCGTAACTGTTACCGAACGGCACTAAATCTAAATTCATAAACTTTCCGAACTTCATAGTCACTGGGTGCAGCTGCTTGACAATGAAATTGATACTATAGGGACAAAGGCTCTCATAAAACAGTGTGATTCTTAAGCGCTCATCAGGGTTTTCCACGTTTTCTTCTTCAGCTGAACCCATTTCCACATGCTATAGAAAAGATAAATAATTTCACACACAATTATGCTTCAAAACACTTACCTGGACGCTGAATAAGCCCAACAAAAGTGTGGCGAAGAACAGACCTCTCTTCCTGTCCGTTATCATTGCAACTGACGCACGACCAGCAAAAATCAAACACTTGGTGTAGCACTTATCGAATATTGTTGTATAAATGTATCGTATGTTGATGCCGTCCAATCAGTACTAAACCGAGTAGGTACGTTTCGGTATTGAAGCTTTGTATGCGCAATTCGGCATAAACTCATTGTTTCCAACCACCAGTGGATGATCGATTATTCCGCCTATAGATTGATTCATTTATCTCCATACAAAGCTTCATTTACATTGCAATAATTTAGTTAAACATTCATTTTCACAGACAAACATTAAGGTTAATAAGTAAGCATTCATTAGCATTAATTTTTTGATTAGTTTTATAAGAATTACATAATACATCCATTGTTAATTTCGAGGCAATTTTTTAAAAAGTCATTTGAAATTTGTGTTTTTTATTGTTTGCGCCACCTATCGGATATAAAAATATACACTTTACGTTTTGATTACTGTTTAAGTTAAACTTTTAATAGTTTCTAGGTTAACTTCACCACCACCATCTCTTCTTCTTCGTTGGACATTGGGCTGGTTTGTTGTGCAATTGCTCACACACAGTGCCCAAAAAGTCCACCAACGAGTCGCTGGATAAATACGCATCGTGAACATCGTTGAACACGACCGTTGGGACGAAAGTGATGATGGGGTCTAAGGATAAAGTTTTAGCACCGTGCGCAGCGAGTAAAGTGTTTTTGAGATCGCCGCGCATGCAGCTGAATATATCTTCCGGTGATAAGCCATTATCCTTGGCGCACTGCAACATCGCACAAGTTAAAGTTGTAAATTTGAATTTAAAGTAAACACTCACTGATTCAATGTGTGTGGGATTCGTGAGGCTTGACCAGCGCGAAGCGCTCATTAGACAAACAAGAAACTGCACTTTGGCCGATTGCGGAACAGATTGGTGCAAGGCGCAAGCTTGGTATTGGTTTGCAAAGCATTCATTAGACCCATGATGACATTGAAACACCCAACGATCTCTCACAAATCTATGCTGTAAAATGAAAAGTCCTTAAAACAGATTAACCCAAAGGTTTTGTTCACTTACAGATGCTTTCCCATAAGGTACAAAATCTAAGGTTATGTAGTCACCAATAATGGGATAAGCAGTTCTCAACTGCGACGTGAAGAAATTGACGCTGTCTGGACATAACGCTTCGTAATAAATGGAAACTTTGATATTTTCTTTCGTAATAGTTTGAGCTACAATCACATTAAGACTCACACAATAACCTAACAACAAAAGTTCAATCATGTGAAGTTTAAACATGACTTAAAATTACAAAGTGAAGAGCAGAGAAACTTTAAGATGTTAAGCGATGCGTGATTGAACTGCAAGTGACCAACGAGAATAAAATGAATGAATCTGCTTGAACATATTAGTAATGTACACACATACACAGTGTACATATATCAATATGAATTAGGCCATTAGAGGCCTTTGATATGATACTGGTGGTTGTGTTCGTTATTCGTTTGTATATCAATAAAAAAGCAAGTGGTGTTCAGTGTCCTTCAATGAAAGCCAACAGTGAACACGATGCGCCTGCTCGTGTCTCACAATGTTGATAACAACTCATAAGTGTTTCTCTTAAATACATAATAATTCATTTAAGGAAAGGCAATAAAGTGATTACAACATTATGTACTCATGTTTTTAAAAAATGTATGTTTGGTTGCCTACATCTGTATTCAATTAAGTACATACATAAATACCAAAAACATTATTGTTATTAGGTAGGTACTTACGTACTTATTATGATTTTTTTTTGTATGTGAAACACGTTTATTAAGGCATCGATTAAATGTACATTGGTGTTCCTTACAAATCGATTGACATATACGTACCTACATATGAATAGGTGAGACGAAGCGCAGAACGTATGACAAGAAATATAAAAACAGTAAATACGATTATAATTTCCGTCCAATTGAACTCATCGTCAGTTCTGTTCTACTTCATTGTTATTCTTTCGTTAGTTTAGTCGTGAACACACGCAGGTGCACAACATATTCAGCAAAGTTTCTCTTTGTGACAAAATGTACTGAATTGTTTAGGAAAATCGACAGAGAAATTGAGCAATCAAAGCGATTACAATCTATTATTCAAGATAATAAGTTATTAGCCGCTCGCTCTTTGAATTGAATATTTTATCTGGGATTTTCCTATTTGGGTGCGAATTAGCGTTATATCGATATAAGATGTTCGTGGTATTTTGGAAGTTTTATGAACTTGCTGTAAGTCTAAAAATACTATGTATTTAATTAGTGAGTGTCTAATGAATTATTCATTTGCAGCAATTTGTTCTTGGCAGCGAGTCCAAGCGAAATTTGAGCAACTTGAGCACTTCCTCAACAGGATTCTTCAACATTTATGACTTTGATAACAATAAGTGCAATTCCAAGAAGAATCGCAATCAAAGCACTCAAACTGGGAAGCCACCTTTAAAACGAGGTATGTATAATCTTATTGGGCAATTATTAATTACTATTAATTACTTGGTTATTTTATTAGTATTACAACAACAGTAATAATTATTTATGATAATACAATTCAATTGCAATCTATTTAAATTCAAAGCAATGCCGCAATCTGATAAGAACAATTACAGTCATTATCATTTATTCCCTATTACAAATTTTGTTATTTTACAAGTTAATCACTCTATACCACTTGATGATGCATGTCACAATGAATCATTAAATCAGATAATCAGTTATAATATCAAATTAGTTATAATGATCCCATAATTGTTAATTATTTATTTGTTACATGTCCGTTTTTATTTAGTTTTCAAGTTTTTTAAATATTTTTAATTCAATTAAATTCACGATGATTCTATTTACGAAAAATGTCATGCGAAAATATAATAATGACAAATGCATTAGCTAAATGATAAAAAACAACTATAGTACATACTTAAAAATGAATTAAAGTTCATTTCGCTTGAGATTAAGTCAATTAAATAATTGTCAAACACGAGAACTTCCAATTCACCGCAAGAAAAAGCTTCAAATTTTAAAACAGCGCATATGTACACACTTAGCGGTTAGGTGTTATGTCTGCAGGTCGTAAAACAATCAATTATTAATCACTAACCACGTCCTAGTTAATGCGACTGATGATCAATAATAAATGCGAGAAGCATCCTTAAACATTGATTTTCATATCCGCTCCTCCAAGGACGCGTTCTAGAATTGAATAAATTGTTGTAAAATGCTATTCACACTTGAACTTGCTACCATAAGTACGTAATGTAATAACTAACAAAGTCAAGAAACATTTACTAATTTAGCTTAAATTTATGGCTAGCAAGTTTACACACCTATTAAGATGTTTAAACAAATCAGAATTTCCCAGAGTGGAAATACAATATAACTCAAAATAGCTTAAGTTTAAGTCGCTTACGCTTGTGACTCATGAATACCTACAATCTACAATATAATCATGAAGAAATGCAGATAACATCAGCATAACAAGTGTTACACGAAACGTTAAACTTTAAACAAAAGTAATTCATGAATTCCACGTTTAAACTTGAAAGCGTTACTTGTTATCTGTTTTAATACGTCTATGAGTAACAAATACGTACAACAAAGTGCCGCTAGACAATCACTAATCACTATATAGATATAATCGATGTGGTATCGATTACGCTGTTGAACTCATTCGGCCGATAAACTTAATGGCTGATGCGTAGGCGACTGTTGTGGGTGTTATTTGATAAACGCTGACATAAATCCACTGCCGTGTTCGATAACTGAACTTGAACTCTATTCAGGGTTTGATCGTTCGTTGATTCACTTGCAATCAGTGTCTGCCAAATACAATTAGGTAGTTTAATTAATAAAGAGTGGCCAATAATGAACAAAGACTTAATTCAAACAGACGAATACAGTAAGTACCATAACTAACTAATTGTTAATTAAAATCACGTGGATTGCACGAGGAATTGGTTAAAATTTAGATTGAAATTAGCGTTTGTTAACATTCATCATTGTTATTAGATAATTACGTATGCAAATCAAACACGTGACATGTCTGCTGCTTGGTGATATGATACGGTGATAACATCATGGCCAGATATAAACACGTTTTGTGATAATTGTTATAATTTATGCGCAAACAACGACGAAATATGTGGATGTGACTTAACAACGTAGTAAGAGTATGTATTGTTTAACTGTTTTTAAACAATGCGACACTATTGTTTGTTCATGTGGTTTGCATTACAACGTCACGAATTGGTTTGAATTTCATTTTCAATTTCAAAGTTGATGGAGAATATTCCAGGAATAAAGTTATTGTTGCAATGCTTGTGTACTCAGCGCAGTGCAGTGCAGTTGCAGTTGGAGTTGCGCTTTGATCTTGAACGTCAGTCATTCACTCTGAGCCGTGTTTACACGGGGCTTACACGTTCAGCTGTTCGGTTTTCGGGTCGCTGTTGCCACCAGCAGAGAGCAGTCCCAATTGACACTGACTTAAGTCACTACGTGCTGTTGCTGCTGCCAGGCATTCGCATATTTAGCACGCGCTTGCAGTGCCTCGAACTCCACTCGTGAATCGTCCGTGCAATCGTAAACAATATTGCCGGTTGCCATAGTTACAGAACGCGACCAACTTTCAAGACTAAACAATAACGACAATGCCCACTTCACATCTGATTGCAGGTCTCACGAAGAACGACTGCGTGTGTCCCCAAGAACGCCGCCCGTCTTACAGTAATGGTAAGTCAGTCAGTCATGTTTCTTGGCATTGTTAGTGAGTTGAAGTGAAAGTACAACAATTCACATATAAATTTGTTACATCACAGATCAAGATGCACATATCATGGTTGAAGAATGGCGGCTGCAGAGCGTACAATCTCCGGTCGAACTCAAACATGAAGATTCAAATGAGTACGACCATTTCGCGCCACTCGAATTTCACGGGCACTGGGATAACGAAGGCAAGGCCAAAATCGACAACAACGGATTTACCGGTAATTAAACATTCATTGATTTGTGCATGCAATCTGTACGCACGCAGTGATGCATTTCATGTTGATTATTGCGCGAAGGTTACTTGCAATCAGGTTAGACAGGTTTAATTAAGGTTTTTGAATTGTTCGTTTCAGCTACGCTGCGATTCACTGATAGGGAATTGCCAATTTTAGTCGGCGGACCCTTGCATGAAGATCAATATGTCTTTGAACAATTGCACTTCCACTGGAATGAAGATGACCATAGTGGATGTGAGCACATCTTTGAAGGCATCTCGTAAGTGTTGCAGTTTTAATTATGCCAAGAACAAATAGTTTCGCTTTATTTCAAGAATGAACGTTGATTAGAGTTTGTTTGTGCAATAGATACTCAATGGAAGCGCATGCAGTGCATTACAACCAAAAATACGGGTCCTTCAAGGAAGCTGTGAACAAACATGACGGGCTCGCAGTGGTGGCGTTCTTCCTGAAGGCGAGCGACGACTACGAGAACCCGTGCTTTAATAAGTTGAGCGAGGCCGTAAAAGGCATCGTCAAGATCGATTCCGAGACGGCCGTGCCAGCAGATTGTCTCACCTGGATCCAAGAAGAGGCCCAGTGCAAGGGGTACTACACTTACCAGGGTTCTTTGACCACCGAGCCCTACTTTGAGAGCGTCACTTGGATCATCTATCCGCGCCCGATTCACATCTCTCGCCGGCAGGTGGATAACTTCAGACAGATGAAGAGCACTCCGTGCGAGCAGCATAATATTATTAAGAATGTCCGACCCCTGCAGACACCCGATAAGAAGGTCGATCTGATTTATGCCCGGTCACATCGCAAGAGTGAATGAGTACCTTCAAAAAGAGCTTTAAAGTAAAATAAGAAAGTATTATAGGTCTTAGTGCAGTGCTTTCCAAACTGTGGGGCGCGCCCCCCTAGGGGGCGCCAGACTGTTGCAGGGGGGGCGCGCAGCTGATTCCAAAATATCATTACTAATACGAAATTACAATATCAGATGAGTGTTTATGAAATTGGATTGTTAGAAAAATTAGGGGGGGCGCAACAAATTTTTTTTCCAAAGAGGGGGGTACAAAAAGTTTGGAAAGCACTGTCTTAGTGTATAGTAGTAAAGAAAAGTTACGTTTTAATAACTTTCTAATGACTCACATTTCTAGTAGAAATAATATTAAAACGTAGATATTCTATTTATATAACAAGCTTGTAACTTTTTTTTATAGATTTGTGAAATGAAATGAACAAACTATTCAAACATTTTGGTCTTCATTTTTCAGACAAATGTCACTTGTAGCGTTACTCAAGGAATCGTCACTTTCAGTATCACTGTCATTCTTTTCGTTGTCATGCTTGAAGCACAAGGAGTTATAGAAACTTGAAAGACGCTTCACCTCGTCGCATGGGTTACGTTCAACAGTTGGACAAACGCAGGTCTCACTGCCTTTCTGCAGAATGACGCTCTGCACCGTTGGGACAAAGCGCACAAAGATATTTCCGCTCAAGCTGGTCTGAGCCGATCTTGTCGTGATGATTTCTTCCTCTTCAGGCGGCACACTCTCCTCGGATTTCTCACTGATTTCCTCCACGTCTATCTCATTTTCATATTCTTGTACCACTGGGTAATAGCCTTGCATGACATCCCAGAGAGAAGAAGATTTAGGCATCAGTTGCACCTTCGGTTTGTAGAAGAGAACCTCGTCTAGTTCCACTCTCTCATCAAGGTTGGGCCACTTTAGAATCTCTGAAATCTTCTGTTGGATATTTATAACCTCTATTTGCAATTCTTCGTCTTCCGTCATCATATCCTCTTGGGTATATTTTATTTTCTGCAGGATTTCGTGGGAGAGTGTTGAACGTCTGGTGCATTCAAACATCGCTTGCAAGTCGTCAACGAAAGCGCACAAGTTCGTATAGAAAACCAAATATAAATTGTTGATATAATGGTTGCGCACTTCTCTGGGAATAAAGTAAGTTTCCTCCTCTTTATCAGGTTTTATCACCGACGGTTCTTTAACAGACGAGATGGTAGAAGATTGTTTCGTCGTTGATATACTGGGAATACTTGAAATTTTGGATTTGGATTTCTTGCTTTTCCCTTTCTTCTTAGTGACTTCACTCTCTGAAGTGTCACTTTTCCTACTTTTTCCTTTCTTCTTAGTTATTTCTAGTTCACTCTCTGAACTGTCATTTTTCTTACTTTTCTTGCCCTTATCCTTCCCCTTTTCTTTCTTGCTACCTTTTCCTTTGGTTTTCGATGCAGATTTTCCGTGAAACATTTCATATCGAGCTTCATAGTCTTCCAGAGGAATATCCTTCATCCAGTCCGGTTGTGGACGAGCCTCTTTAATCTGCGCTAGTTGAAGAAAAGTGGGGTACTCCACATTGCAAGAAAACACTTGATCTCGACTAATTGGAAATCCTTTGTGGAAATCTGCCAGGTTTGTGGCGGATTTCACAGCAATAAAGTCCAACGCCATAGTTGCTGCTTCTTCAACAATCCTATCAATATACGCACAAAATAACGTATAACACATCCTGACATGACCTTCGTTATGATCTTGAACCGAAGGATACGTTTTTAATTTAGCTATTATATTCTCAAGATGTTCACTGAGAGTCTTCGGTTGAGGATGTAAAAGATCAGGTGTAATCAAATCAGCTCCCAGTAATGTCTTTTTATCCTTCTTACCTTCTGTCTTCTTAGATGGCGATTTTTTAATTTTCTTGCCTTTATCTTTTTTCTTAGAATCTTTATACTCGTTTCTTATTCTTGCTTCCACCTTGGCCCGCAATTCTTCACGCGTAAATCTATTGTATTCAATTGTCTCTAAAAACTGCTCATAAGTCTCTTCCAAAGTTATAGACTTTTCAAAATTTTCTCGATCTTTAGTCACCACTCTCAAATCACCCAGACATAGCGACCACAATTCAGGATGATGAGGAAGTTTTACAGCCTGATAGAAATCTTCTAGCTCGTCTACGATTTCTTTGTTATAGATATAAGTCGGTTGATGATGCAGGGGGTCAAAGCAAGTGTTCAGAGCTTCAAAGACGGTAGCCTTGTCATAGGTGAATAACTTAACATCGGATACTTTCCTAGGAATATCTCTAAGCATGTACGTTTCGCATTCTTTTATGACCCGATCCCGTGTCGCATTCTGGATCATTTGCTCGTAGTAATAATACCGGTCAAAGATGTCACCTTCGACAGCAATCATGGTGAGATTGATTCGGAGTTGTGTCTGGTTTGCCCAGAGGTCAGGAGCGACGTGCATCTGCAACGAATCCTTGTAGACGCCAAACCGCGAAGACTTAAACCAGAACGGAAAGAACTTTTTGGTCATGGGAAGCAAGATTTTATAATTGCGGTTGAAGAAGAATGTCTTGGCGCTTAGAGGCGTACTTTGGCTGATGTTGAATCGCGACTCAATTTTAAGTTCATCGAAGTAGATACGAAGAGCCAAAGTAGTGTGATTTTTTATCTGGAGATACGCTGTGTGGGTTTGCAGACAGTCACTTGCCTTATCAAACATAAGCGGTATTTCTATGCGACCTTTAGACTCCTTGTATACCTTAATATTGTTGATTGTCAAGAAGACACTTAGTTCTTCCTGTTCTACAGGACGCTTTGGCAATTCCCATGGAGGAATTCTTGGCGCAGAATGATCTCGCAAGTACTCAAGGAACTTGATGCATGCACTAACTGGTTTCTTCCTGATACCAATGCCCTCAACGATGCAATCTCGCAATTCTGGTTTGTGAGGTTGGATCTTCTTCAACGTGCATTTGTCAAGCCGTTTAGGGATGTTCTCTGACGATGATGCACGTGGGTGTCTTGTAAAAATAGGCCTGATACTGTCAGGCACTTGAACAACTTCCATCTGACTAATTTCGTTCCTTTCGTATGTAGTCTCGTGCAGAAAATACTGCTGTTCTTCATTACAGCGCTTGTATAGTCTAAGAGGGGTTCGCCAGAAATTCGGGTGACCACGATATTTGTCAAATGTGCATGGGACCTGGGCATAAGTCAACAATTGACGATATTGCTGTCGTTGGCGATAATCTTCAGCACAATTCATAATAAGTTGGCCGGAAAGCCGATTGGTCTTCTGAGATAAATACCTTCGAATGCGTTGAGCTTGCTTCTGGCTTTCTTCCCATTTCTTCAGACGTCTGTCTGGGAATATTTTGTCTGGCTTCCTCTGGCAAATACATTTTGATTGGCAAGAGAGTGTTGAGGGTATGCTGGGTAAATCATCCATTTTCTCCGTGATCGAGCAAAATTATGACAAGATTGTTTGAAAGTCAGAGTCTAGTTTGACTTTTTGGCTATTGATATTTACATAGAAACGACCAAACATAACATAATCTTACAAATTATTTAAAATTAGTTTAAACCGGGTTCTTCTTCAGGGTTAGGAACAACACGTTTGAAGATGTTTCCTAGAGATCTCTCATTCCGTTTGGTGTACACTTCAGTTCTTTTCACTTTTCGTGCACTATTGATTGTGAACATCACAGTAACGTAGAAAATCACGCAAAATAGAACCCAGAAGGCAAGGTTGCCCATTAGGGCTTTGCATGTGTTCCTGCGTTGGCTGTCGTATCGTTTCTTCTTGCACGAAATGTCAGACTGGGTCGTGGTGTGTGATCCCGTCTCGACTGATTGGGAATCCCCGTCAGATATCACGTGCTCGTGGTCCGTCGTCGAAGATTCATCGGTGGTTTCTTGATATCTAACATTCTTGCTTGGGCGCGACATTTGAAAGATTTAGGTTTTAAGTGTCAATCAATATTCATCCCAAAAATTTATTTCAGCTGTCAATCAACATAAAATATAACATAAAACGAAATGAGAACAAAACGAAACATGTTATGACCATCCCATAAATGTTTTGCATAACAATTCGTTAATTTGCAAGCGTTAAATTGTATCAAAACGTTTGTCATTAAGTCTTTGCCCATTCATTTAACATTCAGCAGACTTAAGACATGCTAACCAAACTTGTTATGTAATATTAGAGACTCTGACTTTAATTACATGTTAATTTGACTTAATTTGTTGTTAAGATTGTTCTTATTTAAAAATTTGAATGGAAATGTTTTGTGATCTGTGGTTCAATGCAATTTCATTAATTATTACGAAGCTTGATGTTCAGGTGAACTTAAAGTTTAAGTTCTCAAGTGTTTTTTTATTGGTTGTGAATTGCAGGACATGTACTTGTTTACATTTAAAATACAATTACCCACGGGTGTCCTTGACACAAGTGAACGTAAAGTGCAAAGGGACCAGACGGTAAGCGTCTTAAGTTCGAGTGTAACCTGAATTTCAACCCAATTTAAGTTACGCGATTGACTTCTGAGCGTTCGTACCCTAACCCAGACCTTCGATGGAGAAAGTAGATCAGAGGCTGGAGGCAAGTATTAAGTAATCTTTGGGCGAGTTCTTTCTTCGACTGAGGTATAAAACTTGCCGGTCACTGCAAATTGTCATCAGTTTCTTGCAAATCTTGCTCTTGTAAAGTACCAACTGACACAAACATCCTAACATAAATCCATCTACAATGGCCTTCAAAGTAAGAGAACAATTTCTATTTATTAAAGTTTAATTTAACTTTTGTTTTTGTCGAATTCGTTTTCAGCTTATTGTTCTTTGCGCTGCCTTGGCTTGTGCTCATGCTGGTCTTGCCCCAGTCGCCCAATACAGCCTTGCTAGCGATGTCAGTCATGCTTATATCAGCACCCCCGTCGCCCACGCCACCTATGCAGCGCCCTATGCACAGGCAACCTATGCTGCCCCCGTTGCCGCCGTCCATGCACCACATTACGGTGCATCTAGCCAGAGCGTAGTGCGTTCTCTTGGTGGCGGCCAGAGCGTGTCCCATTACAACAAAGCCGTCGACAGCGCCTTCTCCTCGGTGCGCAAGTACGACACCAGGATCACCAACGATGCCTACAGCGTGCATGCCACCCCACTGGTTGCCAAGACCTACGCAGCTGCCCCGATTGCTCAATACGCTGCCGCTCCAGTTCTCACCAAGACTTATGGTGCTCCCATTGCCCAGTACGGCGCCCCAGTTGCCCATGCTACTTATGCTGCTGCCCCAGTTGCACATGCCACTTATGCTGCCGCCCCAGTGGTGACTAAGACCTACGCAGCTGCTCCAGTAGCTCACTACGCTGCCGGCCCCATCGCCCAGTACGCCGCAGCACCAGGTCAAGTTGTCGCCAAAGCCGCTATCGCCTATTCACCATCCGTCGCTGTATCTCACACCACCTTCGAAGGTTTGGGCGCTCATTACGCATGGTAAACAATGACCTGACTCTGAATCCTTGTTGATATTGGCTTGTAACATGTAAAACTATTATTTATTTCAATAAATTATTCATTAGCAATCGTTATAAGTTTCGTTTAAGTTTTAAGTTTCTTCTAGCGCCATCTCCGTGTTTAAACAATGTTACAAAAGCTTGCGCCTCAGCTAAAAATAGATCCACATGTAGATCGTAAAACGCCTGTTGCGCATTCATTGTAGAGTACTAGCATGCCAGTGATAGGTACATAGTGGATGTGTTAAGTCACTTTTAATAAAAACAACGTAATAAATCATGGTACTTAATAAATTAGCTTTTGTTACTGGTAAGTAATACATGTTAAATGAGTAATACACTTAGCTGTTATTGTCATTATGTTTGTTTACTTTAAAGGAGCGGCTTCTGGAATTGGTAAGGCAACATGTACATTATTGGCGCGTAACGGGGCCTCGGTGGTAGCTGCCGACCGAAATTCAGAAGGAATTGCGCATTTAGTAAAGGAACTAAACAATGTTTCACATACAAAACACACTGGAATTGCTTTGGATGTGAGTGACGATGAAAGTATTCGAAATGCGCTGCTAAAAATACTTGAACAACATGATAAACCACCATCCATTGTTGTCAATAGCGCGGGTATAACTAGGGATAACTTTTTATTAAGCATGTCTGAAAGCGACTTCGACGAAGTTATTAATATTAACTTAAAAGTAATTAATCTATTTGTAGTTTCATTGGCTTACAAAAAAGTTAATCAATTGTTTTAAGGGCACTTTCTGGGTTACGCAAATTTTTGCAAATGCCATGGTGAAACATGGAGTGAAAAATGCGTCTATAATAAATCTTGGCAGCATTATAGGAAAATATGGGAATATTGGGCAGGCTAACTATGCTGCGAGCAAAGCAGGTGTTTCCCTCATGACAATATCCGCTGCGAAAGAGTTGGGAAAACAGGGAATTCGGTGCAATGCAGTTTTACCTGGTTTCATAGAAACTCCAATGACAGCAACTATTCCTGATAAAGTTAAGAATAAGTTTTTGCCAATGATTGGCTTGGGCCGATTTGGTAAGCCTGAAGGTAAGCTATGTCTGAGCGTCATTTGTTAATATTAATAAGACGCCATTTTGTCTAGAAATTGCGGAAACAATTAACTTTTTGGCCTCAGAAAAAAGTTCATACATCAGCGGTGCATGCATTGAAGTCACTGGAGGATTTTAATACATTCACGTTTTCAGAATTGAATTTAGGTTATGTATTTTTTTGTGAACTTTACATACATTATTACATATATTATTTCTTCTTTTGACGTTTTAACCTCTTCGCTTGCTTATACGCCTTGTAATGTGTCTTTTGTTTTTCTAATAGCACCTCGGTGTATTTCTTCTTGTTGTACTTGCAGAACTCAGCATCAGCTAACAACTCATCCACCAATGTCTGCTTCCTTTCTTTCTTGGTTAATCTGTCATTATAATAATCTAGTGGTGAGTCAAGCACTTTGCCCACTTGGAAATATTTAGGAAGCACTTTCAGGTCATTCTTCTTGTAGAAATGCTTGGGATCCAGCACGGAACGCATGCGAAGAACTTCCAGATCCTTCTTCAATTCATCGGTTACTTCTGTAGCTGGTAAGTTAAACCAGTTCTTGCCCTTTGTCTTTTCCCTCTCAAGTCTCCGAAGTTGCTTCAGTTTTCTTTCTGTTATAATTTGTGAGGGCACAGCCTCTTGTTTCTCAAAGTCGGGCTTTAGGACGTCTGACTTTGCCAATATTTCTTGTAAGTTATCTTCTTTCGTGAGTCGATTTACATCAACCTTTGATTGTTTTTTTACCTTCCGGTCCCTATTGAATTGAGGTTTGTGTAGATCTAGGGTGTAATTCATAGATTTGAAGAATTCTTCTGCTTCTAACCTATGATTCTTCTTCGTTTTTGTTTTGTTAGTTAATTTGCTGTTTAAGTGGATTTCTTTTTCATCGCATGAATGTATTTCATTTGGTTTTGCTGGAAATGTATAGGTTAGTATTAGTATTCGTGATTGTTACTGCTTATAATCAATGCTTACCTTCAGGAATATCATCTAGATCGATAGGACGTGCTTGCGTATCAATCACAAAACTAACGTCCTCACAATCCATTATAATTAATTGTTCTTAATATAAATAAGAACACAACACCTGCACATGCAATAACATGAACTTGTGCTGATTTTGAGGTTATATTCTTAAAAGGTTTTGAACATAGATGTCGCTTAAATGTTGAAAACTTTAGGATAGGACCAGTTATTATTGTAAGTACGAAAAGACAGTTATGCAACTTAAATTAGATTGAAATTCAAGAGGCAGTCGAAGTCGATTACAGGGTAAACCCTTTGTACTACGCAATCGATTATGTCAAGGACAACTAGGAGTTTACACGACAAGTTTTTATTGACTCGGACGAATTAACTTTAAAAAATACTCTAAAAACGATATATAATCTTGAATAAAAACAAAAAATATATTTCCGAAAAAAATGTATAATCCTCTTCTATATTTCTCCTCTTTACAAACACAATATACTTAATTAATTACAAGCTCATCATATTAATATATATTTCATAATATATAAACCGTAATTATACAGAGAGAAACAATTAATTAATGTAATTCATTACAATTATTCTCCGATATTACGAAAGGCAACAACATAAGCTTGTCTCTAATGTACATAATGCGTACGAATAAATATAAATATGGGCACGAAAATGCAAGCAATTTCCGTAAATCAACATTGACATGATAAAAATATGTACACTAGCACGTAGTGCTCTTAAATCAATCAATTCCTTACGAATAGTCATTGCATATTTCATACAAATATAAATAATGATTTCTTTGGAAATTTTCCGCGTTCGCGTGCCATACGTGTCATTACATCCTCATTAAACTTGTTTCCATTAGCAAATAATTAAATCAATCAGCAGGTAAACTCCTATTAGAAAATCATACGGCAAACAAAACAATTAATATAATATTACAAAACCGAAACATCGACATAATTACCTTCTTTAATTAAAAAAAAAAACATGACTGAATTGTGCAAAACTAATTTGCTCCTCTTTCTTATATATCCATATATGTAGGTATATATTTACAATATGTAAATATTAATTATTTCCTTAGTTCATTAATAAGTATGTACAGCGTGAAATGGTTTAATTCAATGAGATTAACGTCCAATTAGTAGTGATTAATTGATTGATAGTAAATAAATTAGAATTATTTGCATCTCCTTGGACTTTTCTTTTTATCAATCATTTGTAAGTTTGTTTGTTTCTTTACTAGAAACAAAAACTATATAAATATACAAAATCCTCGTCCTCGTTCTGGCGTCAAATGTATTTGTAAAAATGTATTCTTGATTTTTGTACTTTTAAACCTTTCACAGAGTTATCCGTGAATATAATTATTGCATCATCCGTTTGTAGCCATTCGTAATTTGTTTAACGAACGTAGAATTACATTCCATATAAACCTCTGATATAACAACGTGTACCCTTCTTTGTCATTTCCTTGCAATTCTTATTATTTCATTATAGAAATATAAACAAACAAGCAGAGCGACTAATTCATGACTGAAAGTCTTTCCAATGAGATCGGTACGTCAGTTTGGTTATAAATATTGTATCTGGTTATGAATCACAAAAGTTAAACAAACAGCACGCGTAATCACAAGCATTTACATTCTTTAAGTTTTAAGTAAAGAGATTACGCAAACATTAATTGATTTCTTCACTTCCTTACGTATCTTGCTTGTACTTTGTCCATTAATTCGTTTACTATCTTAAAACCCATGACATTTCTCGATTTTGTTAGCTTCTTATCGCCTTAATTCAAGATTATGAATTTACAGAAAAGAACTCCTGAAGACGACGCACCGTTGAGCGTTCTAATAGACACAAATCGAAGTCGAACGTGCGCGCTGAAACCTCGTACCTACCCGTCTCAGCGATCAGTTTGACGACCTTCTGCAACTCGGTGTTGTCCTGCAGTGTCATTATCTTATGCTGCAGTTCCTGCAGGATGCGCATGTAGTTCTCCGGGTTCTCCTGCATGCTCTCCTCCACGTCCATTCTGCTCGCCGTTCGCTCCTCAGTTTCCTCCTTGACGATCTTGGCTTCGGGCTCATCTTCGTCCGGCGGAGAATCGCTTCGTCGCTTTCGTTTCTTCTCCTCCTTCTCTTGCAGCTTCTTTTCCTTTCGCTTAGACTTATCTTTCTTGCTCTTGTTGGGCGGCGTGATTGTAGCCTCCTGTTTTTCATTATTTGACTGAGACTGTAAAGGCGGTGGAGGGGCCACAGGTGCAGGCGGCAATGGCGACGGTGGTTTATAAGTCACAGGTGCCGGCGGTTCCGGAACGTCTTTAGTCGAGCTTGATGACGAGTTAGAATTATCGTTGTCGTCGGCTGGCGGGCTGGTGAACTTCTTCTTGTCCTGCTTGGGGCTCGAAAACAAACTCGCGTCGTATTTCTTCTCGCCCTTACCCTTATGCGACGCTTTTTCCCGCTTCTCCTTATCTTTGTCTTTTTCTTTATCCCGGTCTTTATCTTTCTTCTTATGTTTGTGTTTGTCCTTCTTCTCTTCTACCTTTGCTTTCTCTGGAGGAGGAGGATCTATGACTATTTCTGGAGGTTTTGTTATTGGTTGTTCTTTGACTTTGTCTTTCTTTTCTGTTTTCACAATGCCATATACATTTGACGGTTCTTGTTCTCGCTTAGACTCTTTGCTCTTGTATTCCTTGTCTTTATGCTTTTGTTCATGGTCTTTATCCTTCTCGCGCTTCTTATACCGCTTCTCATCTTTTTCCTTATCTTTCTCCTTTTCCTTGTCCTTACGCTTTTCGTCTTTGGAAATTTTCACCTCCACTGGACTGAGCGGTCGTTTCGGACTCGCCCAGACGTCACGTTTTGGACTTGGTCGTCGCACCGCCGGACTGGGCGACCTTTTAGGAGACTTTTCCCGCTTCTTCTCTTTGCGTTCATGCTCCTTGTCTTTACTCCGCTCTTTGTTCTTATCTTTCTTCCTTTCATCCTTCTCCCGTTTTTCCTTATCTCTGTCTTTCAATGGGCTTTTATTCTTGCGTTCCTTGTCGGCAGTCTTATCCTTATCCTTTTCTTTCTCCTTCTTCTCTTTGCTCTCCTTACTGGGCACTTTCGGTTCAGGCGTTTTCGTCGGTTTGATCGGCGTTCCGAAGAGCGAGTTGAAACTCCACGAGGATTCCTTGGGTTCCTCTATTTTGCTCTTGTGCTTCTTGAGGTCATTCGACGTGCCGCTGAGTTTCGGCTTGTTGATCAGTTGAGGCTTGGCGTCTGAGTTAATTTTAGTATCAGATTCATTTGTACTAGAAGAACTCACAACCTAAAAGTATTCACATAAATATCATAAAACTTCAATCACCAAAGACTAATCTTACAATTCCACCGCCTTTCAGTAACCGATGCTTGAAATCATCACTAGGGTCTTTGAAAATGTACTTCTCCTTTTGGGATTTGTGAATTGCGGGTCCACTCGGTTGCAGATGAAGATCATAGTTGAATTTAATTTTCTTTGGTTCATCTTTGTTCTTCAAATAGATATCAATGGGCAGGTTAAAACCTGCATAGCCGGACTCCTTTAGCGAATACGGTGGCTCCTTGATAACTACAATGAAAAACCGTTGAATAAGACAAGAGCTAGCCAGAAATTTCGGATGACTTACCTCTACGTGGTTTCGGAAATGTTTCGTGTAGGTAGAACACCACCTTATCGACGAAATGACTAATATCGGCTCCGTCGACCCCTCGCACAAACACTTCCCAATCGTGGGTGAACCCCTCCTGGGTGCGCTTGGTCCGCAAAGACGCTTCATGTCCGATCTCCAGGTTGATACGCACCGACATGACGACGCGCTGGAGGTACTCCTTCGGGAATCAACCCAACACTTCAACGATGCACTAATTTTGTTACATCGCACTTTGGATTCAGCGAAAGAAAGCCAGGATGAGTTCTAACTTGAACAAACTCTTTTTCTTAGGCTATTTACTTTAACCTAGTTCCCCATTCGTTGGCGTATCACATCGTCATGAATGGATTGTTTCATTCGTACAAGCATACTAATAAGTTTAAAACGTGAGCATGTATCCTTTTTCATTCATCAACGGGCTGATTTCTTGTGTTGTTTGTTGCACGGCGCGGCTTTGCAACAATTTGAGATATAAACAAACGCACTTGAACTCGAACGCGAAAACAATTGCCTGTCAATAGTGACAGCAGGGGAGAACTGCGTTGCCGCACTGATCGAATCTAATTTGTCTGCATGGTGCTGACACCAGTGGTAACTTTATTAACTAATTCAATACTAATTACAACGATAATTCATACCAAACATATTTAGTGTTTGAAATTATATCTATAATGCTTCTATTTATATGCCTAATTTATTATTTATAGGTTTTGTTACCTGTGATTTTATGCCAAGTTTCAGGTAACTTATAACCTCACTTTGCGTACATACACTTGCCATATAATAAATACACAAAAGTTAATTGTTTAATTTAATTTTTTCTGAATTATTATTACTTTCTATAATAATTAAGAATGGAGCATTTAAATCCAGAGCGTTTTATATGTACTGGAATAATTGACAATAAGACTTACTTTGAAGAATTTAGCAAAGTTTTGGAGCCAACGTTATCAATGCAAAGCTCAAGAGATATTTTAGGAATTAAAGTAAACTCTAGACAACTTGATTGTATTGAATCAATATGCAGGTATTTACTTTCTCTTCCAGTTTTAAATTATTTGCTTCTCATGTGTTCTTCTAGTATTGATAATTTAAATTTCGAAGATGACATTGTTCCAACTGAAGATCACACAAAACTATGGAGTAGCATGACAATCACCTCTAAGGCAGGAGCCCATATGCAAACCCAGAAAATAAAACAACATTTCAGGAAATTAGACTTACAGCGGCAGGTGTATCCAATTCCCAAGAAGAAAGAACAATGGAAAGTGGATACTTCTGACTCCGAAGACTCAGAAACTTCCCAAGAATGCGCAAATTTTGAGAAACTGCGCGATCTCACACCAAATAAAGATATAGTTTTTACTGTCAGAATCTATAGGGCGAAAGAGTTTCCTGTTATTCATGTAAAGTACGGGCATGAAATTGCCATTTTGGGCACGCAAACTTTAGCTGAATTACGAGACACCATTGAATGCGTTCAGGATGTTCAACCCACATATGAAATCGAAACGCCTCATGAACACAGGGATATTGATCTGAAAAACACGTATCCTTCAGGGTTCATATTCATTGAGAATTGTTTTTATAACGATATGCGACATTCGGATGCGATTGAGTATTCGGAAGAGATTATTAGTTGGGCAGCGAAGAGAGGTGTGGGAACCTACACGAAAAGCAAGATGGAGGATGTAAGTATTGAAGAGACCTTGGAACTAAGACAATAATTACATATTTTCGCATTGACAGACGAAAATTATTGATTTGAAACTACGTTTTGGATATCCATACATGTACCAGCATCAATCTATCTGTGAACACATAGTTATCTTTACGGAAGCTCGTTTTCTGCATCCCGGAGAAGACGACCAGTCAGCATCTTATCCTTACATCCTAAGCAAGACCCAGAAATACTTCCATACTTGTGTAATGTGTCATCTTTTAAAGGCCGATTACATAGTTGCGGAATCTGAGCGACATATTTATAAGTTGAATTACTTGTGTAAGGAATGTTTGTTAGCATATGACTACAAAAACGGACAGAAGATCGGCAGGTTTAAGCTGTACTCCTACCACGTATAACGATTAAAGAGAATTTAAATGATTGTTGTTATCAGTTGCCTATCTGATCTTAGATGACCGTCGATAGTGATGAGGTGTGATGGTAATTATAGCACGCATACGAGAAAATTACACATTACGCTTGCGCTGACAATGAACGAACCCATAATTTCTTAATCTGAAATATCGTTCAACAAGATTTCGGCCGTATCAGCAGCCATTAGTCTGCATGTAACTCGCGTCCTTAACACGATTGCTCGCCGCCTACAAGCGTTTAACGCATTTAAGCTGAAGGTGACGCTGGAACGTCAAAGAATGCAATAAAAAATCCACAAAAGCTCTCTTACATAATCCCTCTATTATAGAATTTCCGAAGTTTGTTATTTTTATTTTGGTTTGGCCTCCGATACAGATGATTGACAAGCAGAAGACGGAAAGCATTCATTCTTTCAGTATGGATGAGAAAGAACTTTCTCTTTTATTGTCACTAACTGATAAAGAGTATTGATAAGAAGTGACACTTTAATGCTAAGTCTTTTCTAAGACAGAAGAGTCTTTCTGCCAAGCCTGATGTACAACTCCAAACTGATTAGAGGCAATTTGTTTGAATTTGTGTTTGTTATTGGTGATTAACAAGATTAACTCGCACATTAACGGCATTACGTACGCCGGCGCGCCCTCAATTTGCAATTTGGAGCAATTCACCCACAAGAAGAAGCCAATTAGCATACGCATGCGGTCGGCAATTGTCTCAAACGTCTTTTGATAATTTAATGGCCGCGCGTTTCCTAAATCCATATAATTTTCAAATTGTTGCTGGCAGTTTGCATTCCTGTGTTGTCTATGTCATAGCTACATTCGAACGAACAAAAGTATTAATGAATATTTGTGGTTGTTTTGTTTTAGTTGCCAATCTCGAGCGGCGAAGAAATATTAAGCAAAGAAACGAGTAGGAAGTGCTACTCTGACAGCGAGTACTTACTTATAATAACTTTATACGGGATTAAAGTTTGTTGTTGCGATACGGGCTCAGTCGATTCCCGGCGGTGTTCCAGTGAGCATCGCGCTCTCGCGACGACGATATCGCGCCTCCTCCACGCTCTTGCTCTTCGTTTTCGTTCATCGCTCATCATAAATCTCAGAAGAAGTGGCAGTCAAAGGAAGTGGGCTTCTTGTTCTTTAAACACGAGCAAAATGAATTGACTTATAATAAGTTAACTTATCATAATCATAGTAGTGTTATGTAAGGTTTAGTTTCGTTTGCTGTAAAGAGTAAATTTTTAGTTTGCGTTTATAGTTTGAGTGGCAGTGGTGACAGAAATCGACATTAATATTAGGTGAGTTTCACAGGCGAACATGAACATTTAATTCAAATTCATGCGTTATCAGAGCCTCCCCCGGATATTTCGCAGAATAGCTCATGATTTTATTTCAAGTTGACTTGTTTTGCGTTATCAACGGAAGGAAATTTGACGTACAAACGCTTACATCTAGCATTCATCTTTTCATTAAATACTTCGTTGTTTAAAATCCTTTGAATCAGTGATTCCTAATTAATTCAAAAGTTACGAAATCAATTTATTGACTTGCCAATAATTAGCAGAATAAATGATTAGTTAAAGTTTAAAATATTAAAGCCTAATATGAGATAAAACTTTAAAATATCCGTCAATGATACTTGAACTATATAGAATTATCGCAATGACCTATTTTGCATAGAAACCGAAACTGAAATTATACAATAAAACTGAAACTGGCAGTGAGTCGTACACTGAAGCTGCGCATACGAATTTTATCTCTTTATTTCAATTCATTATCACAGACACAACCAAACATAACATCACAAATCACGCACGATTCTTTGTTTTCTGACTACGACGTGCGGCGCGATTGCATAATGTTTTGCATTCAAATTCCATCCAAACATGCGCCAGCGATCAATCGATGCGATGATCACGCCAATAATCGCTCCTAATGGCGTCGATTAACCTCAATATTTATTCAATTAGAACGCTGTTCAAATAAACAATAACAATCACACCAATTAATTGATTATTCGTTTGGTTTTTCTTTTGCAGCCGCTTGGAGATGGGTTCTTTCTGGTGGAAAGAATGCTTCTGGTTGGTCTTCACCATCACGCTCTTCCTGCATCATTGCGGTGCTGAACCACCACCTCCGGCGCCAAGATACACAGATCGCGATCGAGATGACTCTAACATACGTCCATCTGGGTAAGACACAAGTATTGTAAACTGATAGACCCTAAGCCATAAACATGACATTCTTGTGGCTTGCTTTCTTCGCTTCTTCTAATCAGCAGATAAGCAAACAAAAAAGGGCATTGTATAGTGTGATTCATAGATTAGCGATTCCTAGACAAGTTTATGTATGTACTTACTTAAAACAGTCACGCTTGCGCATGCGCAAATTAAAAACAACACAATAACAAAAAACGAAATTCACTGGACTCATGGTTAAAAATAAAAATAAACTATCGCCAATTTTTGTTATCACACCAAGATGAGTTCATTCAGCTGTTATTTCGGTTTATAAGTTGATAAAGTTGAAAAAAGTCATTAAACTCCCATAAGTGAAATTTTAATCCATTCATGCATTCATTCAAAGTCAATTAAATCTTATTTAATTAGCGACCGAACTGTTGCATACGCTGGATAAATGCGTTAATTAGCATTACGTGGCTTTTATCAGGAAATTGATTAGCGATTGGGCGCGCTTCGTTGTTTCGCGCGGCGGAACTAGGCCAACGAGGAAACGGCGATCTTTTCACAGCACATAAATCCGTGAAAATCTGATTATTCGCACTTTGGCTTATCACATTTCTCTGACATTTTGTGCAATGGGTTCTTGAGAAGAACTGCACATGGAAGAAACGCAGAAACAAAAACAATGGGAATGATTTAAGATGTCATTTCAGCCGGCAGATTAAAACAACAAAGAAGAAAATGATTTACAACCTTTGTTGCGCGCGTTTGTTCGGTTGTAGAAATGTTTCTCATTCTTGTGGTCATTTGTTGTTAGCTCAGCTATTAGATAAGCCGTCTAAGACATCTTTTACTTGGTTGTGTTTAGCCTAACACTGGGTAAAGAGATGAAATACACCAATTTAAAGCTGTGACAAGCGCAATTTTCTTTGCAATTCTTCCTTCGCAGATAATAAGTGAATAGCACAAGCCCAGTTCGTTCAATTGACGACTTAAGTCACTCACGCAACGACCGGCAGTGGCGGCAGCATAAAAGTAAAGTAGAGGAAACGCCGATAACAAGAAGATGTTCGTTTGTTGCCATTAGTAACGCATGCAAAAGTCAAGAAGCCACAGAATAGTGGATGGAATGCAAAACACACGCGCTCTTCCGGCATACACATGACAATCAAATCAAATAAAACTGACAGACTGACGACCAATCACGTTAAGTCAAGCTTAAGTCAGGTTTTGTTGAAAAATCGTAATTAATTTGCTTGATTGTTTTGCAATAAATAATAGCAAGAATGTAATCGAAACAGTAAATAAACTATTGTTTGTTGCTTATTATTATGATATTCTAATCTTGTAACTCGTGATGATGATAAGCAGTTGAGATATTCGCGAATGCGCATTTGAATTCTGCGCACATGCACTTTGCTTTAGGACTAAGAATAAGAATACAAATGCGGTTTGTTGGCGCTGGGAGTAGTCAAGATGTGATAAGATCTCTGCGCAATCGCAGGTCATAGAGGCAGGTTGTTAATAATAATTTCACATTTGCCAATAATAATGAATTCAATGAGCGATCAGATTTCCTTCCATACCTGCTCATGTAACTTAAGTTAAGTTTCTTGTTAACTTAACTTAACCTGACTTTTTGCAAAAACACTTGAATTTCTTGTAGATTTTTCACAGTTTTACTGATTATTAATTAATATTCAGCAAATATAAATGAATGAAATGGATTTCATGATAACCTAAACCTACTAACTTTGAACTTTGTGTGTTGTAAGAGGAGTTGGTGTGTGACGTCATTCGTGTCAATAATCAATTAACTTTTGATTGAGTTAAGAGGAAGGAACTTAAAACTTGCCACTTATCGATAGATAAACCAATTGACGTTCTGCCGAAAATTTAATTAAGTAATTGACGAGGACTCTTTGTCTTTGCGCTGCTTGCTTCTTGGGAGGTTGAGTCTCAAAGACTCAAAGTGAGATGGGAAGTTACTTAGTCATGATATGACTGTAAGTGATGTTATGATATGTTGTTGGGAGTCGTTAGTGGAAACGAAATGAGTCCCGACTCGAACTAATTAACGATCATTCGAATTAAGACTGACTTAACACCCATTCACTTACCAGCCATTCAAACAGACATCACACAACTGAAGTCGGAACTGAACTGAACTCGACGTTACTTGCAGTCTGACTTGACTTTTTCAGATGCACCGATAGACTAGCTATCGATCAATCATGAATTGAAACTAATTAGCTTCTGTATCGTCTAATGATAATTAATTTTGACTCAAGTGTATATTAATATAATGAGTGTTAAGTTTCAAGTTGTAGTTGATTTTCTTCTTATCTTACATCGTCTTAAAAGGGAGTAAAAAGAGTTCAATAAACTACAGTAAAACATATTCAGTTACATTAACTATGTAAGTCTTAAGAAATAAAAGAAACTTGTGACTGCGCATGCGCATTCGCAGTCGTAATTAATAAATAAGTCGGCAAACTTATAAGTGTTATATAATCCTCTTTAAGACGTCAAACAACTGTCCTGTCAACATGGCTGTTAATGAAACGCAATTCAATTTCAATTTCAACTGCATCTTTGCTGCGTTTTATGCAAATGCAGCTTGTTTATCGACCAGTTGTCATCTTAAGTGTTTGTTTATTTATTTGCTCATTCACTATGTCTTTCTTTGTGAGTGAGCAAAGACGGAAACTGCATTTCCAATTAATTAATTAATCGACGATGGAATGCACACTTCAAGTGTATAATTAACTAATTCCTCACTCACTCCCCAATAAATTAGAACAATTATCACGCTTTGTTTACGCTTGCTATCAACTCGCTGGAATGTTGCAATTTACAACAAGCCATATGACTTTGTAGGTCATCTTCACCTACACGTCCCGCAGTAATAAATTCGTCGAAATTGACCGAAATTGAACCATAAATAACAACATTGCGTAACGAGTTGTAAGTGTCATAATTGAACTGCATTTTGCACACTGTTGCTGCTACTGGTCGTTTGAGACAAACTTACTTAAGTCACTTTTATCGATGACAACACTGTTTCCTATCCTCCCAGAGCGAGAATTTGTTTAATCAGGCGATATTAGCGCTTGAGTTAATTTCAAGGTTCAGGAGATTAGCCTGCTAATCCAGTAAGTGCACCATGCCACCCACGCCCTTATAAAGTACACTTGCAAGTGTACTTGCTGGAGCGCGCGCGCCGAGAAGTTTATCTTCTTATCATTCGGGATGACTTCCTAGATGACTATGTCGTTGTTATGTTGTCACACTTTGTTTATTTTATTGTTTATAAACAATTTTCAGTTCAAGTTCTAAGTAGGACCTAATCAATTACTATTAGACTAGAGAAAATAATATGAAATCATAACCTTGTAGTACATCCATTCGGGTATCACATTCTTGGCTATTGTTTTAAGTGCTAACACATTAATAACACACTAGGAGCTGTTGGAACTGCTGCTTCTTCGCAGCGTGAAGTCGATAGACTCAATCAGAATATATCACTCGTTATCACGCAGGTAACAAGCAAAACTGAAGAAGTACATATGAAAACTACAAGAATATACAATAGGAAACCGGTATGCACTTACGATCAGTCGCTTTCAATCTCATCACCATCAGTAACAGCCTTGTATCATCATCATCATCATAACACGATCATCATCATTTTATACCCATCTTATATTCGTTTTATCTGTAATAAACTTGATTAACAATAAAATAAATACAAATAAACTAATAAATCTATAAAAACGTATTTAAAACTTTACGAGTGTAATTTAATTCATTTTAATTTACACTTAATCTGCAATAATCGTCAATTAATGAGCAATTAATTAAGTCACTGCATTACAATATTGATAAATGTAAGTCTTTAACGATTTTTTTTACGATTCAATGCGTCTTTATCAATCAAATACGTAATATATTTCATGATTGCTTGGCATTGCTTGGCAAGAAGTGCTGGCAGACACAGCGATGAAACTGCAATTCTCCGCGAGTTGAACTGCAAGCAACCAGTTTGGATGATTTATACGAGCAATAATTAGATATCAATGCTTCGCGGCTTGTTCTAATTGAAATTTATTGCCTCAATTTGTCACACAGCCTTAATTAACGTCTTCCAGACGAATGACTAGGTATGATATGCAACCTTACCTCACGCAAAATCAAAACCTTTCGCATCTTCTGGTCTCAGGTTGAGTTATTATATGAAGAGTTTAATTTTGTTTCAACCACAACCACAATAAAAAGCACTGTTATCTACGGATTGCCGGATGAGAGTGCGAATGCAGTCGGTACAGAGGTGACCATTGTTGAATAATAATCAGCAATCAATGCTTCAAAAGAATGAATGGCGATGAATTGATCAACAATTGGTGTTGACCAGAGTATTGGCCTTAATGGGAAATCGAGTTCATTGATCACTCCACTCAAGCAAAACTATAATATTACATTACGTCTGTGAAAATATTTGAGGTGGTTTTTGCATCGGCGCCGGCGATTGATTGATCACATTGATCGATGCTCTATGATTAGACTGCATTAGACTAACGTAATTCATCGGTAGTGTACACTGATTGTTCTTCTGGATTATTTATTGTTATTTATGGTCGTTGCAGGCTACACGTGTGCAAATCCAAGTCGGGGAATTACTGCTGCCCTGGCTGGCGGATGAACTCGTTCGGCCATTGTCATATACGTACGTATTTTCCTCTTCTGCATCTTGTACCTACTTCTTCTTATTTGAGGAAAGGTTCATATCTGAGTATTATTTTCATGTCTTGCAGCGATCTGCATTACTTCCTGTCTGCCTGGCTATTGTGTTCATCCAAACTTGTGCAAGTGCGATGATGGAAAATATAATTCAACTTGTGGTCAGGAAAAGTCAAGTATGTACATACATGTTTCTACAATAAAAACCATTTTTATGCCGCAAACGCCTTTTTGCGAGTTTAGTTACAGGAGGTTGCAAAGCAATGTGCATGTTTGGGGGCACCTGCAAGAATGGAAAATGTGAATGTGCCCCAGGATACACCGGGGAATACTGCACAGAACGTAAGGACTAAACACCCTTAAAAGTCCCCTCAAAAAATCACCATATATTTGTTATTTTTTTTAGCTGTTTGTGTTCATGCTTGTAAAAATGGCGGAAGATGCATTGGTCCTGACAGATGCGCATGTGTCTATGGGTTTACCGGAAGTCATTGTGAACACGGTACCGAAACTGCAAAATCTCACAAAACTGGGGCTTTTTAATGATTTTTGTATTATTTTTGCTGTAGACTTAAGAACAGGTCCTTGCTTCACCGGGATTCGTGGTAACCTTTGCGTGAACCAATTGCAAGGCGTCGTGTGCACGAAGACATTATGCTGTGCCACCGTGGGTAAAGCCTGGGGACATCCCTGCGAACACTGCCCTTCGAGACTTGAATGCGAAATTGGGTTCATCAAGAACCAAAAGACCAACGAATGTGTAGATATTAACGAATGCGAAGCCATACCTCATCTTTGCCAAGGGGGCACTTGTGTTAATACAATAGGTTCGTTTGACTGCGAATGCCCTGAGGGACAAGCCCGGAATCCAGGGACGAACCAGTGTGACGACCGGGACGAGTGCCAGGACGAAGGCATTTGTGAGAATGGCCGCTGCGTGAATACCGCTGGGGGATACTACTGTCTGTGCAACCCTGGGTTTATCCAAAGCCAAGACCGGACTTACTGTATTGACGGGCGACAGGGTGCTTGTTATACCCGCCGAGCAGGGGGATATTGCAATAACCAATTGCCACATAGACTCTCGAAGAAGGACTGTTGTTGCGGGGTGAACATGGGTCAGGGATGGGGAGACACCTGTGATCGGTGCCCACATCATGGCGAGGACGAACATAGGATACTCTGTGCTGGGGGCATAGGCGTCAGTCGGCACCCGTCACCTCACGGAGGGGATATGACCAAGGACGAGAAGCAAATTGGTTTGATTTCCATCAATGAATGTATCCTCAGGCCGGATATCTGCGGAGAAGGGCAGTGTGTGGATACCACTGAGGGATACGATTGTGTTTGTAAGCCTGGCTACCGACATAAGGGCAAGAACCAGAAGGAATGCGAGGATATAGATGAGTGTCATGAAGGCAAATGTCAAAATGGCCGCTGTACGAACACCCCCGGCTCATTCAACTGCATCTGCCCGCCTGGGTTTGACATCTCTCCGGATGGCAGCATGTGTACAGATCACGACGAGTGCAGTGAAATCGGCATGTGCACGAATGGAATCTGCATTAACATGGACGGCAGTTTCAAGTGCCAGTGCAAAAGTGGATTTAAACTCAGTTCTTCGGGGTATGCCTGCACTGATATCGACGAATGCTACGAAAACCCACGGATTTGTTTGAACGGTCGATGTGATAACACCCCAGGCTCGTATACTTGTGCCTGTCTTCCTGGGTTCGTTGAATCTTCCGATAGAACTTTCTGCAGTGACCTGGACGAGTGTTCTAACTCGGGCATGTGTTCACATGGCCGTTGTGTCAACATGGAAGGCTCTTTCAAGTGCGTTTGTGACTCTGGGTATCGCCTGGGCCCTGATGGCCATCATTGTGTGGATATCGACGAATGCATACACAACCCCTGCCAGCACGGGACTTGTTTCAACTCCCCTGGGAGTTTTAGATGTGAATGTCATCCTGGGTTCAGTCTAGGCCCCGATGGCAGATCTTGTTTGGACACTAGACGTGACCTCTGTTACCAGCAATACAAAGACGGGCAGTGCCAAAACCCAAGCACCATTGCAGTGACCAAGAGCAGTTGCTGTTGTTGCACGATCATTTCGGGCCAGCCCATGGGTTGGGGCACTACTTGTCAGCCTTGTCCTATGCCTGGAAGCACAGAGTTTGACCTCCTGTGCCCTCACGGCTCAGGGCAGACGTTTGACGGAAATGACATTAACGAATGTGCCCAGAACCCGAACATCTGTCTGAATGGCGCCTGCGAGAATATGATAGCAACTTACAGGTGCATTTGTAATCCTGGATTCCGCGTGGACGACTCTGGGAAGGTCTGCACCGATATCAACGAATGCGAGGAGGAGGAATTGGTAAGTTTTAGAGCATCTTGGAGCGGAGGATATTCCTGTATCGTCATTGATATTTCGTAATGAATTGTCAGAATTTTTATGTAGGTGTGCAGTGGGGGTCAATGCCGCAATACCCCTGGGAGCTTTCAGTGCATTTGTCCCACGGGAACTCAGTTGAATTTGCACACGTATGTATGTGAGGATATCGACGAGTGCCACGAGTTGGGACCGGAAGCGTGTTTCAATGGCGAATGTCAAAACACCCACGGGAGTTATAAGTGCGAATGTGATCCTGGATCAATTCTGGATAACACTGGGCGAATTTGCATAGGTAAAGAATGCAGAAATTCCAAAACTAAAGAAGAAAACTTTAATTTATTGAGTTTATAGATAACCGGAAGGCATCTTGCTGGACAAAGATGAACCATGGTAGATGTGAGAACAACTTACCTCAACTATCCCGTCGACAGGAGTGTTGTTGCTCTATTGGAGTTGCCTGGGGATCACCCTGTGAGCGGTGCAATAGGAACGAGTGCGAATGCCCGAAAGGATACGCGAAGATCGATGGCAAAGCGTGCGCGGACGTGAACGAATGCGAATTGAACCCAGATATTTGCCGAGGAGGTGGCACGTGTGTCAATACCGAAGGAGGATTTACCTGTACTTGCCCACCAGGACTAACTTTAGACGAAACCCGCACTCAATGTCTTGACGTGAGAAAGGAGCAATGCTTCACTCGATATAAGCACGGAAAATGCACAAATGCCATTGATGGATTGTTCAATAAGAAGCTTTGTTGTTGTTCGGCCATTGGAAGGGCATGGGGAGAGAAATGTGAGGCTTGCCCTAGGTATGGAACGTCAGCACACACAGAACTGTGCCCCAGAGGGAGTGGGTTTATTGAACGGAAGGATATCAATGAATGCACAGAGTTTCCAGGAATGTGTCAAAATGGGCGCTGTAAAAACACCGTTGGAGGTTACAGTTGCAAGTGCAACAAGGGTTACGACTACGATGATAACCGCATCAAATGTATCGACATTGACGAATGCAGTATAACTACCGAAAATGTATGTGGCAATGGCGTTTGTGTGAATACTCCTGGGGACTTTGAATGCAAGTGTAATGAAGGTTTTCGAGCATTACCACCTATGCAAGTTTGCATGGATATCAACGAATGCGAAGAACAAGTGGGTCTTTGTCGAGGGGGCAAATGCATTAACAATGAAGGTTCTTATAAGTGCGAATGCCCCCCAGGACATGAACTGGCCTCGGACAAACAATCCTGCAAGGATATTGATGAATGTTCTAGAACCTCCGGCATTTGCTCAAATGGCGTCTGCGAGAATATGATGGGAACTTATCAGTGCGTCTGTAACGATGGGTATCAGCAAACTGGGTTGAAAACTCATTGCGAAGACATTGACGAATGTGAGGAAGAACCTTGTGATGATATTTGTATTAACACACCGGGAAGCTATTCTTGTTCTTGCGGGTATTTTTCAAACATGAACTAAAAAACGACTTAATTTAATGCCGTTTTATATCAATTTTAGCAATGGATATGCTTTGCAACTTGATGGTAGATCCTGTAAAGACATTGATGAATGTACAGAGAACCCAAGGATATGCCATGGAGGGAAATGCACTAACATCAATGGAGGGTACATTTGTCATTGCACAGATGGGTTAATTCCTGGCCCAGGAGGGGCTTCATGTTTAGATGTCGACGAGTGCAAGCAAAACCCTAATATTTGCGGGAATGGTGAATGCATCAACACCCTAGGGTCATTCCAATGTCGATGCGAAGATGGATACTCTGTCAAACCTGAGGATACTTCTTGCACGGACGAAGACGAATGTGACCTGGGCATTTACAACTGTCACATGTTTGCTGATTGCATAAATAATCCTGTAATACATTCTTTCTTACATATTGTAAAGAAAGAGAAAATAACATTAATAATTCGTTTTAGGGATCTTATCAATGCAGATGTCAAGATGGTTTCACCGGAAATGGGGTTACTTGCAGAGATATCAACGAATGTTTGACGAATAATGGCGGCTGCGACCAGAACGCCCAGTGCGTTAATACAGACGGATCTTTCAAGTGCATTTGCGACTCGGGTTTTAAGGGCGATGGGTATACTTGCACTGACATCGATGAATGTTCCAACGACCCAACGCTCTGCGAGAACGGTCAGTGCCTGAACCACCCTGGCGCATTCAGATGCGAATGCGAAATGGGTTTTATCAATCCAAATCAAACAAATGAACAATCATGTATTGGTATGTATCGCTATTAGGAGCGACCTCTACTTGAATTCTTTGTGATCTCATTTTCTTGTTAGATATCGACGAATGTAAAATGTTTGACCAGTTATGTATCTTCGGAAGATGCGAGAACACCTTTGGCATGTTCCGCTGTGAATGTAACGAAGGCTTCAAGCTGGATGCTTCCGGAGGAAACTGCACTGACATTGACGAATGTGAAAGCCCACAAAGTTGTCTATATGGCAAATGTTCCAATACGATGGGCTCTTTCCAATGTCTCTGTCCACCGAACTACGAACTGGTAGAAGAAGGAAATGCCTGCATTGATCGAAGAACCTCCAGATGCTATCTCCACGTTGATCATCAACGAAGGTGCGATGAACCCACAGCTGACTATGTCACCAAAGCGGGATGCTGTTGCTCAGTCGGTAGAGCCTGGGGCCCTAACTGTGAAATTTGCCCATCGACGGACAGCAGAGAGTATCAGGAACTATGCCCTGGGGGGCAAGGGTACCATCCAAACTCCCACACAGTGGTGTTGGAGGACATTGACGAGTGCGCTGAGCATGAGAATCTCTGCAACAACGGCCATTGCACCAACACCTTTGGGAGTTTTATGTGTTCTTGCAATGAAGGTTTCCGTCTGGATTCTTCTGGAGTGATGTGTGTGGATATTGATGAATGCGCCGAAAATCCAAACATTTGTCCAATTGGCCAATGCGTCAATGAAGATGGGAAGTATTATTGTGAATGTCCCGATGGATATATGCCTCTTCCAGGACGTAGGGAATGTGTGGACATGCGCAAAGACCTTTGCTTCCTGAACTATGAACGTTGGAGATGTTCAACTCCAATGACGCAGAATCAAACTAAGAAAGTGTGTTGTTGTTCAATGGGACAAGCTTGGGGGCAACCATGTGAGCCTTGTCCTATTCCTGGTTCTAGTAAGTGTATTTTTGACCCAAAAAAGGATCTTTTTAATTAAAAATGGTATTTTAGCGGACTACATTGGGTTATGTGGTGGTAGACCTGGACAAATAGTTAACCAACTAACGAATCGGACTGAAGAAATCAACGAGTGCGATCTCATGCCAAACATGTGTTCTCACGGGCAATGTATGAACACCCCCGGAAGTTTTGAATGTCAATGCAATCGCGGATACCTGTACGACATCAACTCTCATCAATGCATTGACGACAATGAATGTTCCCGGATCCCCAGTCCTTGTGAGGGCAACGCTCAATGCGTGAATCTTCCAGGCAGCTTTGAATGTCGATGCCCCGAAGGGTACAAGCATGGCGTGACCTTCATGGACTGCGTGGACATCAACGAGTGCGCTGAGAGACCACACATCTGCTCCAACGGCGAGTGCAAGAACCTCCAAGGAAGCTTCCAGTGCATCTGCCATCCTGGGTATTCCCTGACGCAGTCTCGCGACGCATGCGTGGATATTGATGAATGCAGCAGACACCCAAACATTTGCAATGACGGCGCATGCGTCAATATCATCGGCTCTTACAAATGCCACTGTAACTCTGGATTCAAGCTCAGCCATAATGGCGATTGCGTCGATATTGATGAATGTCACATGATGCCGTTCCTCTGTAGGAATGGCCGTTGCAGGAACAACATTGGGTCTTTCCAGTGTGAATGTGCATCTGGGTATACTCTAACTCAAGATAGGCATAACTGCAGGGACGTGGACGAGTGTCATGAGCAACCTGGAACCTGCCCGCCGCCTGGAAAATGCCAGAACATTATGGGATCTTTTGTGTGCTCTTGCCCGGACGGGTACGAGTTAAGCCCAATAACCAACATCTGCGAGGATATCGATGAGTGTGATACAATGCCTGGAATTTGTGAGAATGGCATATGCACTAATACGGATGGAGGTGCTTTCTGCACATGCCCAGATGGGTTTATCCTCAATAAACATTCAATGAAGTGTGTGGATGTGCGCCAGGAGCAATGCTATGACTATTTCTTCAATAGGAATTGCTCGGAGCCTCGGGGCATGCGAATGACAGCCAAGGAATGTTGTTGCAGTCGGGGCGCGGCTTGGGGTCGAGAGTGTGAGGAATGCCCTAGAGAAGGTTCATCAGAATTCTTAAAACTGTGCCCGGAGGGTCTCGGGAGAATGGATACTGGTAACGATATTAATGAATGCGAACTGATGCCGGACGTCTGTGAAAAGGGCGATTGCGTGAACACGGATGGGTCTTTCCGATGTGAATGCCCAGGGGGATACATCCTGGACAACACCGGTAAAAAGTGCATCGACGACAACGAATGCATCAGCAACCAGAATGTATGTGGCAATGGCACATGCGTGAATGTCATTGGAGGGTTTGAATGCGCCTGTAACGATGGTTTCGCTCCGGGACCGCTGCAAATCTGCGAGGATGTGAATGAATGCCATGAAATTGGAAACCAATGTGCATTTAGATGCCATAATGTGCCAGGCTCTTTCAGATGTATCTGTCCTTATGGGTACTCTCTAGCCCCTGATGGCCGTCACTGCCAAGGTTGGTTCTCAAAGTTAAATGAGATACCATTAAACTTATAACTAAATTCTGTTCTATCCTAGATGTCGACGAGTGTGTCACCCCAGCGAACAACTGCAAGTTCCAATGCAAGAACCTGATCGGCTCTTTCATGTGCATCTGCCCCGAGGGATACACGCAGGTGGGCATGACGGACGACTGCCGGGACATCAACGAGTGCGTGGTTAATGCGGGCCTGTGTCCCAACGGGCACTGCGTGAACTTACAAGGCTCCTACCGCTGCGACTGTTTCTCTGGATTCGAACTCGCCGAGGACGGGAAATTCTGCATTGGTGAGTTTCTCGCCATCCTGCACAGAGGGCGCCGGGTAACTGACGAGGATATTTGCAGATCGAAGGCAGGGCGCGTGCTTCCGGCAACTGGTGCACGGCCGGTGCGTGGGGAACACGCGGGAAATGAAGCAAGTGACACGTGCGGACTGCTGCTGCTCGATGGGCGAGGCGTGGGGGCCCACGTGCGAGCAGTGTCCTTCCAAATACTCGCCGCAGTATCAGGAGCTTTGCCTCGAGAGCGGCTTCACCTTCGACGGGCAGGACGTCGATGAATGCGCCACGATGCCAGACCTCTGCCGAAACGGCCGATGCATCAACACAATGGGCTCCTATCGCTGTATCTGCAATAAGGGCTTCCGCGCTGACTCCGCCGGGCTGGCCTGCTACGGTACTTTCATGATTTAAGAGGGCAATTCTATTCATACTGTGTTGTTCTGTCTGATTCCAGATGTGAACGAATGCCAAGCGAATCCTTCGCCGTGTCAGTACAACTGCCAGAACACGGAGGGCAGCTTCACGTGCTCCTGTCCCGTGGGATATCTGTTGAATCCCGACGGCACGTCCTGTCGTGACCTGGACGAATGCGCCACCGGCCAGCACATATGCCAGCATAACTGTATCAATATTCAAGGCAGCTATCAGTGTTCTTGCAGCAAGGGATATAAACAAGATGGCGATGACTGTTTAGGTTGGATATCTTTATATCTTTTTGTTTTAATATTACTGAAATGTTCACTGGAAATATTTAGATATCAATGAATGCAAGGAAGGAGTTTGTCCTACACCCGGTCGGTGTGTGAACACTCGGGGAAGCTTCAAATGCATTTGTCCACATGGATTTAAACTGGATGAGACTGGCACGTACTGCATCGATGCAGATGAATGTTTGGATGACACAAAATGTCCCGAAGGTCTGTCTATCTGCCACGAATGTGTGCACAATTGCATATTTTATTTACCTATTGGCCAATCCAATCCAATGGAATTGAATTGAAATTGTAATGGTAATTGAATTTATTGACACACAGGCTGTCAGAATCTAATCGGCGGATATCGATGTGGCTGCCCTGATGGTTACTACTTGCACCACCATTACAACCACTGCATTGACAAGAACGAGTGCACGAATAATCCTTGCGGGGCGAACGGAAATTGCTACAACACGCCAGGCAGCTACAGATGCGGATGTCCTGATGGTCATCAGTTTGATTCCAAGCAAAATCTCTGCTTACAAGTAATTTGTGTATGGATGGGAAGTGGATTTTAATTTGCTAACTTTCTTGTTTGTCCTCCAAGATGAGTTCGATGTGTTATGGCTCGCCATGTAATTTTGGCTGCACGCCCGGCCCAAGTGGGTATTCCTGTCGATGTCCCCAAGGCTATCAGAGCATCAGTCCAGGTCATTGCATCGCCACGATCGCCCCGTCGGGCGCGGGTGGCTATCGCGGGGAGATCGGCAACGTCCCGGTGTATCCTATCGGCGACGGCCAGACCGACGACAAAATAATTGGCTCCGAGGGTTGCTTCTCCTGCAAGGTAAGTACATAGCATCTTCTGTGTCGACGCAGTTGCTCTATAAGTGGCTGGATTGCAGGTGAATGGAAGACATCGCCGGGAGTCACGTCGCCAGAGGGGTCTGATGAACAACGCCACGGAGATAATGGACCAGTTGGTGCGGAGAAGAATGGGTGGACGGCGCAAGCAGCGCCGAGCGCGCCGACACGGATACGCCGAGGATATTGAGCTGAAGATCAACCTGAATCAGACCAAGCACCGAATGCGTATCATTAAGATACAGCCATCAGTTAAGGTTAGTTACGGGTGATATTTGATAGGCTTTGTGCATATTTAATGCTTAACCTTTGCTCGGCCCAGACCGAAATGGAATATAAGCTGGTGAAAGGCGTCGACCTGCATAAATTCGAGCTGATAAGGAAGAACGGCGTCTGGGCGCTGCACTTCAAGCGCCGGCTGAAGCACCCCGGCAAGTTCGACATTGTCATTCATGGCCGGCCCGTACGCAATGAGGCTGATGCCCGTGACGTAACAGGAGAAGGGGTGAATGCAAACACTACCACTGCTGCAACCATCCTTGACAATGACGCCTATGAAAAGCCACTCATGTTGCGAGTGCGTCTCATTGTCGTCGAATAGAATAGAAAATTAACGCAAAAATTCCAAATTGTGCCTTTCTGTAATTAACAGCGTAGTAGGCTTTTACACAACTTAGATTAATTAATTAATTAATTAGTGATTTCACTGCCATAAATGGACACTTGATTGAATTGCCATGGTAATGACTGCCATTTGTTTAAAGTTTTAAAAAAATGTGTTCAAAGATGGTTCAAAATTATTTATGCACTTTTCTATTAATTATATTTTAATTGATTTTATTGTTATTTACAAAGCTAAAATGTAAAACAAAACAAAGTTTTTAGAATTTAGTAGTGAAGTATTATTTAAGCGACAAATTATATTCTGCTAAAATGTTTGCAATATTCAAGCAAAACTTTGATATTTTATAAATGTAATAAATATTTATATAATTCCGCACTTGTATAAACAATTTATAGGATTATAGGTGAAATATTGGAATGTTGCTAAACAATATAATAAGTTACCCCAAAAATAAATAATTTATAAATGTCAAAGTTTATATTCACATGATTTAATAACAATTTTTCCACAAAATATATACAGTAATACAGTGCAAATAATTAAAACATTAATTACAAACATTACAGAATAGTATTTAGACAATTACTTTATATTTATGATATAGGAATACTTATCATAAATAATCAAAAAGTGTTGCCATTGTCATTCTTCAGTACGTTGCGCAACAATTAATCAATTACCACAAAAATTGGTAAGTTTAGTCAAGTTTACATTAATCCACAATCACAACAGAAAGTAATAGCTCGCTCTTCCCATACCCATTTCTGTCGGAGTTCTCTTGGGAGACCATCAATGCCTCGGTTCACGGTGGTGAGCATGCACTTGCCATGTTTCTTCCTCAAAACCTTCATGGTGAAGCTCCTGGGGACGCATCTGTACCCTCCGTGCCAGCAAGTCTTGGACAAGCACTCGACACTGCGGAGATACCTGGGGAAGTACTCAGGGCCAAGATCGTGCCAGATGACTCGGGACTCGCAGTTCCATGGCTGGACTTGCATCTTCTGGCGGTTGTTGGCACGTCCTGACCTGGGAATGCCTCTGGCGTTACGCTTCTGCCTCCGGAGCTCGGACTCCGAGAGCAGGGAGTTCGTATGGTCGACTTCAGGCGCCGGGAGCTCGGAGATCTGCATCTGGTAGGTGGACTCCACTCGGAAGTCCATGGCTGGGTCGGTGTCTCGCTTACCATAGTCCACCTCAGAAGTGTAGTTGATGACGACCGGAGGCTGGATGCTCATGTATCTCGGGTTGAATGCAGGGCCCAGGAGGACCGCCAACTGGCGTTGGTGGATCTCAGCACAGACGAGGTCAATTCGTGAGCCTTCAAAGTCTGTGTCTATTTGCTCGTAGTGTTCGGTGGTGGTGACATAGCCATTGGTACAGTTAAGTAACCAACAGATGACAACGAATTGAACAACTTGTACTTGAAGAGTCATCTTGACTGATGACTGATCGAAACACAATAATATCTCAGAATATCTTAGCTTGTAGTGACTTGACTCGGACGCAAAGTGACTAGAAGACTAGGAATGACTTTGCAACGGTCAGCTTGGAGCTTATATACTCGTTGTTGTCACCCCACTTCTTAGTTTACCTTGATTTTTGGGATAATTACTCACGCCCAGGGTAAAATTAAAGTTAATGAGATATAAGATGCCTTTTATTATGGTATGTCAAGTCATGAAGAGTCAATTACCATGTGTCGGTTGCCTTAAGTCAGGTAATCTCCAAGTAAAAGGGATAATTTTCTAATCTGCAAAGAAAAGAAAGCAAATGAGACCATTTATACCTGAATTTCCCACAATTATACAGTAAATAAATTAAAACAGATTTAATAAACAAATAAGTGTAACTATGTAGCAACAATAACGTTAAATATTATTGAACAAATTGATATGTTTTTGCAACAAAATTTATGTTAATACAAATATGCCCAGGGCAGATAAATAACGCGCAAATCTGTGGCACGAATGTTTTGAATGTGAAATTAATCGATTGCGCATTTTGGCAAGCGGTAGCGACAGCGACGGCGGCGGTGGCGGCAGTGGTGGCGGCGAGCAAGCGTATAGTGGATGGGATTATATAACTCTGGTAAAAGTACGCACGACAACAAACCGCCACCGCTTGGGAAAATCCCGTCGAGCGTCTGTCTGCCTGCATCGGCAAGGAATTAGCCGGCGCACACGGATGAGTGTATGAAGGGTGGAATGTGTTCACACATGAATCCTCTTTTGCCGCCTCCGCCCTGGAATATAAACGCGTGTTTGTTGTTTTCAATAGATGCGCATGAAACCAGGGAAAGCCCATCGTAATCCGCAATTGTAAGGCAATCCCCGTCGCTGCTGTTTTCTCACTTTTCTTGGTTGCCAGTCGCAGTCTAAAACTCAAGCAATTCATCAGTAAGAAGCTTAAAATATAATATAATGCGGCTTCAGCCACGATTAATCGAATGACCATATGCCTCGCTGGGTTTTTCCACTTCGACCGATATTCTACTTTACATCAACTGTATAAATAAACACAGCTATTTGTCACTTAATCACACGGCTTTTTGCCGAATTTCAAGAAAGGGTTCAGTTTTAAAATTCATAACGCATGGGCCCCACAAGAGAAAAAGCATCTAAAGGGCGTGAATGGCTCGTTTTCCCTGCGGGTCTCTGTTATCTGCGCCCTTGTTGCTTGCTTGTTCCAATTCATTACGACAAGCCGTACTTAATTGTCTTTCCCTGGGCTAACAATTGCTCGTTTTGTACATTTTTTCCCCGCAACCCGGCACGCACTTTGCATTCATAGCAATATTTTATTTGGGCGTTCGATGAACGTGTCTGGATTTCGATCGCCAATGGGTTTTATCGCCACCAAACCCGGAAACAATTCCATTCCACTCGTGACCGGAATTTCATCAAAATGTGTCGATTTTAATTAACAATTAATGCCACTCTCCGCATACTAATTCATTTCATAATCGTTTTCAATAAGACGTCGTGTATTACATTTACATTTACGTGCAAGTGTAATCATGATCGATAAATAATTAATCACTTTTTGTTACTTACATGGTTGAGCATTGAGTGAGTAGAAAAGCGACCACATTTCACCTGCATTTGAGATAAACTTGTTAAACATCTCTAGCAAACTAACAAACACTGACTTTGTCGCTTAGTTTCATTCAAAACTTATCGAATGAAAAAAACAAATAGATGAATTCTGACTGTAAAAGTTAAGTTTATAGAGGTTATGCCATAGAGGGAAGCACGGGGTTAGATGTAGGTTTAATTTGTATAATAGTTTGCACTTGTTGGAAATTGTTATCAACAATGTGTTTATCAGTTGTTAGCAAGGACACATGTCGCGTGAGCTGAATGGGATTGAAACGTCGCGTCGCATCGCATCGCGCGTGGCGTGCGAAAGTTTGATGTGCGCTCGCCGCCGCAGGCATCCATCCAGTGGGGGCGGAACTCGCGGCGGAGCGCGCATTAAACTGGCGCCGTCAGTACGCGAGAGCAACTCGATCGGTGTAGGTGGCCGTCAGCCTTCCAGGCTCTTCCGAATCACGCGACACCGACCGAGCAGAGTGCGTGGGTGGATGTAAACAAACAAACAAGAGCAAGAACTGAACCCCACATACGAGTGCGTGGCGTGAGCGATCAATCATGGATGAGATCAACTTCGCGGCGCAATGCTTGCTGGAAATGTCCCACAGCAAGGACCACTTCAGCCGCCCGCTGGACCTCTCGCGGGGGGCCTTCCACGACCCGGAACCTGTCGTCGCCGACCCGGTGCCCATGCCCGTGTCTGCGAGTTACATCAAAGAGTCAGACTCGGAATCCTCTTCGTATATGGTCGCACGTATCCTGACGGACCTCACACGAATCAAACAGGAACCCGTACCCGAAGTGCCGTCCGACACTGAGACCTCGACCCCCAATCCTGCCCCCATCAATTCCTCGCCGAGCAATGCAGACGACCTGGTGATCAATCGCGAAGAACCCACCCACGTCCAAGAAGTGGAGGACGTGGATGAAGGGTACAATAGCCTCATGGACACGTCACCTTTGACCACCGAAAAACCAAGCGAGGAAAAGCCAGCAAAAGTGATGAAATCAAAAGAAACCGGAACCGGGAAAAAATCCCAGGCGCTGACCAACCGAGGGGGCGGCTCGCAGTTGCGGAAAACGCACAAGTGCTCGTATGATGGATGCCACAAAGTGTACGGAAAGAGTTCGCATCTCAAGGCGCATCTGCGAACACACACAGGTGAGGAGAATTGCGTATTACAGGTTTCTGTAATTCTGGCGGTGGAAAAATGCAGATCATGTCAGTTTATGCATGTGGGAAATCTTGGGGAGAGCTTTTGCTCCGCTACGCGCGCTTAGATGTATATATATCACGGCCAAAAAGGAAAGTTTCAGCTTGGGTCTGAGTGGAAGCGGAATTAAAACGCGTGTACTTCGCATAAGTTTCTCCGAGGGGCATCATCGTCGCCTCGCATGATGAATGTAACGATCTGGCGGGCAGCCGCCTCCCTCTGGGTCTCGGCTTCTGACCCTCTGCTCTACGCGATGCTTAATGCCGTGCTCCTGGAGTCTTTTTAATTTACGTACACCCATCAAATCATTCCTTCATTTATGACTTTCTCCAACCTACTTTCTTCAACCTTGGCGTATTTTTTTTTCGTTTTTACCTTCAGAAATATTCTTGAAAAGAACGTATTGTGATATTTTAATGGCATTAAAATACAATATTATAGGGGCGCTGATAGTCATAGGTAAAGGTAAACCGGAAACTCCACTTTGCAGCGTTAAATATTAACAAACGACACTTTTCGGTCGGTGTTTTATGTGCAGTGTTGGAATAGCCATTGAGCATTATTTATGCACTTGCCGAAAAAATACGGGCTGGCGAGAAATTTATTGTCTGGTTTTAATTAAACTTGCTGCTGGTGTGGTGTTTCTGCTGCATTGCCACCTGGAATTGAGTTCCAAAATCAACGTTCATAAATTGACACCGCACATTTGCCGTTTTGCCAAACAAATAGAAACGTAAACAGGAGCCATTCGCTTCGCGGGGCCCATCAACTGCTAGAAAATGCAATGCAGTTAAGTTTTGAACAAACTCGCCATTGTGTTACGTGTTCTTGCGCCTGCGTTCTCGTTGTTTGCCGCTCCTGATGTATTGTTTTAGCTGAAGCTAAAGCTAATTCACGAAGGAAACTTGGAAAGTTTATACGCAAAGCGTGCAAACAGTCAAAAATTAAATTGCGCGATAAAGTAAGGATTTGTTGTTGTAAGTGCCGAACACAGGTGCAAACTTGACAATTGTTTGGAATAAAATTATATTTTTACGTAATGATCAAAAAGTGATATAAAATGTATAAAATAAAAAGATTTCTACTATTTGTTATTTTTTTAAATTATTGCGGTCCTGCAATAGGAATTCACCAACTACAGGTGCGCCCTCTTGACATTCTCTTCGAGTGCGGCGATTTTTGTAGCGCGGACCGGCTCTCGAAAAGTATCTGATAATTAGTGGTTTTAAGTGTTTTATTTGCATGTGTATCCATATACTAGTAGTTTAGTGTTTGTACTTTCCAATTAGCTATTAATATAGTGTAGTTCGTCGCAAATTATCTGCTGTTTCGCTTGCTTGCACGTCTTTGCAATTTAAGGTTAGTTTTGCTTTTGCTTGCTTTTTTCGCCATGTTGCTGTTCTGCAGTACATAATTGCAATACTCCTAATGACTATGGAGTATTGTATGTTAACATTAGCGTTCGACCTGACTTTAACCTGACAAAGACAAGTACCCCTTTTCGTCTCATCGGTTTAGTTTGATGGGATTAAACAAGTTGGTGTTGTATTTACACCATGCTGGCTGGCTGCTTAGCACACAAGCTATTTCTTTAGTGTTGCTGCACAATGGCTGGGGCTGTCTCAGTCGACTTTTTCAAATTGAG
>NBZA01020632.1:0-27571 GCA_003054995.1 Aleochara bilineata | reverse complement strand
GTAAAAACCATACACATAGAGTTACTAGTATCCGAGAAATAATGCCGTGACCGCTAAAAAAGCAGATTCCTCCAAAGTGCGTCGCGGGCCTCGTCGAGAGTGGAACGCGACCAGTGAGTCGCCAGCTCGCACACACACCACGAACGCGATCTGTACGTGCATTAAGATTGCATTCAGTCTTCCTACACACACGTCCACAGCCTCACTCATGCGCTGATAACATTCTGCCTGATGCCTGCCTGCCTACATGCTGCTTGCTGTTTATTTGACTTTTATTCAAGGAACAATCACATTAATCCTTATCAATGTGTCCTTTTCTAAGGGTTTTTTGTTTGATTCTAAAGGCGCAGTTTTGAGGTTATGTGCTATGTGTTATTAATCTGCGCTAGTGGAGTATTAGTAGTACTCCTGCCTGCACTGCGTATGTATTCGCCCCGTCAAAACAAAATAAAAGTGAAATTACGGGAATCGATATACGGCCGCGGTTCGTTGAACTCTTCCTGCGCGATCGCCGCATGCACCGCACCAGCACATCCCTCGGGTGCATCGCAGGCTCGTACCGACACGCGGGCGGCCTGTGAGGGTGGCAGTGCTGGTGAATGCACTCTGAACGAGCACAGCCAGTGCGAGAAGGAAAGGGAAAGGACTCTTTGGCCTGAAAGGGTGGTTCACCCTGATGTGATGTATGTACTTTATCTATCCTTCTGTAAGGATAACAATTCTTAAGAAACTACTATTTTCATATCTGTTCATGTCTCAGTTTGATCAAAAATCAGCATTTTATCATCGCAAATAACTTATTCTACGTGCACGTCTAATCATTTGGCCATAAAACTTTCCTTTGTAAACAATTTCGGTTATTTTAGGAATGTTATCTTGGACTATAAAAAACTATACGAAATTTGCGATAAGACAGGAAATTCATTCCATTTTGGTGCAATTACTTTTGATTTTGTTGTTCTATTGGGTGTGCCTCAAGGATTTCATTAATTTTTCTATGGAGTTTGAATAATTAGGTAGTAGGAAAAGGATTCTGATAGATGGGAATTCATTTTGGTGACAGGAAGCAAGCTTTCGGGAGTTTGTGTGGAGTTTTGCGGAAGGTTCGGGTTTGACCCCTCATGACCTGGGCCAACACTTTCCATGGTAACCGTCACGCAAGTCGCGGATCGATTCCGGCGTTTTCGTTTCTTCCCCTCTGCTACACACACGCGTCCTGCTCGCGATCCTTGACGATGCAACTTCATAATAACATTCCAATATCTTACGATAAGTACGTAAATAAATTTGTTTTTCCAGCAATATTCTGCTTTAAAAATTGCAAAGGATTTATAGGTAGAATGAGTCAAAGTCAAAAGTCATACAAGATTTTAAGGGTTCCTCAACCCCCAAAGGATAAAAGTTGCAAAGAAATATTACAGTTCCTTCGGGGAGCTATGCACTCCTTGCTTGTCAGGAGATACGCTTTCTGCTTTCGCTTCCCAGACGGGTCGGCGTCGATCCTGCGGATCCTGGCAAGAGCGAAATCCTTGCGCGTCGTGAATGAAGCCGCGGCTGGGAGAGGGAGCAAGGGGGAATACTATGCCGGTCGTTGAACCCGTGCTCCCAATGTTGACGTCCTGCTAAAACTGAACTTTACTTGCTGGAGGCGGCAAGATCCTCCCGATTTTCAAGTAAAAATTGCAGCCACGAATCCTGGATATTTGTAATCCTTGACGTTTATTACTTTCTCATGAATGAGTAAAATATCATCACATTTAGTCCTATAATAATGGATTTTTCTAGAATTTTAATTGCGTTTACGTTTACATTTACATTTTGCGAATTGCGAATCTTTGGTACATTGGGATATTGATGAGGAAAACTGAGTGACTGACAAGACAACAATCGAAGTGATCAAGCCAAGCCAGGCACACGGACGCGCACGAGGTGTATGAGTGTAGGTCATACGTGAAGTTTTTAGGCCAAAAGGCCAAGTGCTCTGCTGGTGTGTGTGTACGCGGCGTAAGTTGTTGCGAAAGCCAATGATGATGGTCTTGGTCAAGCCAAGCCAAGCAACAGCAACAGAATGAACGTTTTGTGACCTGAATTTAGTCAATCATACATACACGTTGCATTGCAGCGCAGCGCATCGCATCGCATTGCAATGCCTGATTGTGTTGTGAATCGAACGGTACTTATTATGAACTAGCCGCTAATGGTCTGCCGGTCACTCAATGGCCGGCGCGGCGCGATACCTTTACAACTCAACTGAATTTGCAACTCACTAACAGCAAATCCAAATCCCCAAAGCAAATGAAATGCATTTCTACGAATTATACTCGTATAGAGAATCTTCTAAGCTAAGCCTAGGGTACCAGTAGTTCTGTGCATACTGTTATGCATCAAAGAAGGACTTAGTGGCATTGTGTCAGGCATTGTAAGGTCTAATCCTTGACCACCATGAATGTCATGGACATGAACGTGAACGTGCACAGTTAGTTGGAGTTCTGAATGCGCATTTTTTGTCCGAACTCGGAACAGTACTCACCAGCAGCTGATAGTATGGAGTATAAAGTGGCATACCTTCAACCAATATTGCCCTCACTTACTCACTGCTTGTCTGTCTGATTATACGTGTATGTATTATATCTTGCTCTGACATAACGGTGAATGTCATACCACTTATCGGTGCACAGTGCATACAAACATTGATAACTTAATGAGGATTGTACTCCTCGAATGTAAGAATTCGAATTCTTACTCAACTATAGGCAGATAGTTTTGAATACATCCTTGTAGTAGGGAAAGTTTCAGCTCAGGTCTTATGGAACACTCCAGAAAGTTATCCGGAATCATTGAGGATTCGACTTGTAGAAACTTCTGGGAGATTCGCGTTCGCGTTCGACTTCAAGTTCGAGTTCGCATTCGCGTGTCAGTTCATTGTACTCTTGCGCTCTTGGCAATGCTGCTCACTCGTTAGGCACTTGTAATTTTTGCTACGGCTATGTAGTTATAGTGTGTACTCGTAGTTGTAGTAGATATAACTTTTCTTTGGGATTAGTAGGACACTGGGTTAGTTCATCGACCTCCGCGCTCGCTCACTTCTCCTTCTTCATCGTCTTGGTCTTGCTCTTGGGCTTCTTCTTCTTCTTCCTCCACTTGGTTGGCTGGTTGTCTTGCTTGCTTCTTCCTCGTCGCGTCGCCGTCGTTGCGTTTTACGACGATTATTATAACAATAATTCATCATCATTCGCTGCTGGCCCATCCCCGGCCCGGCCGTTATCGTTATTATGATACCACCATGGCAGATTCGAATTCGCGAAGAAAGCTTTCTTCCTCATTGCCGACACTTGCGCCGTGTAATTGAACGCCGTAAATATTTATCCCCGAAGGCAGGACCCAGAAAATTGGGCGCAATGCCAGTTGATGGTATGGTCTGATGTGATGGTACTTGCAATATATGTACATATTTCGCATTTGCGCTTGCGCAGATGAGTTCATCGTCCGCCGAAATATTTTACACGTTAATGCGCTTGCGTTTGCGCATATATAATGATTGCATGTAATGCAAAGCAAAGCAATGCAACAGAGTCACATTGATCGGTTACGCAAGCGCAAGGCGCAGGAAGATTACCACGTAGTATTACCTCCTACGTCCTGTCACTCCACAGAGGATATGTACTATACTTCACAATGGTACCAGCACCTCCGTCTCTCTTTCTGTTTCTTCTTCCTCAAGGTTTAGGCAAACTTTGCCAATTAACGAACAATTCGTATGGTGTGGTGTTCGTATGGCTTATATAGTTAAAACTTGTAGAGGTGCCATCTTAAGAAGTAATTTTCATTTTCGCATTCACTTGAAAAGTTCAAGTGAACGGCAGGTTCTGGGTTCTGGGCTCTGCTCTTGCTTTGCTCTCGTATTGTATTGCGCATCCTTGAGCGATGCATGCAAGCAGGCAGGCAGTGTTTCGCCAGTGGATTCGGTAACTAGCTGAAAAGGTGAACGCACCGCGGTGAGCCGGGCCAAGTACCCGAAAAAAGAAGCGCAAGCGCGAGCGCGCGAGAGTTCGCGGTGCGCTGACATTGCGCGAGTCTCTTTTACATGCCTACATACAGCCATACCAATACCAATGCCAATGCCAAACTGAAGTCAAAGTCAAAGTCAGAGTGAATGGCTATAAATGTATAGTTAACTTGAGCTGACTTGAGCTGAAGAGCTCTGCACGTTCCAAGACATCCTAAAAGGCAAAGGCGTTTCGTTTCGTAACTGTGGGATAGGCATACTCGTAGTTTTGGTAACCGCATTGATCAAAGTGTCATTTACACAGCACTCATTTGACTTGTGCAACCAAACCAAAGCAAGCCAAACCGCAGGGCTACAGGCTTGTTGCGTTATTATTTATTACTGAGGAGTGTTGGTTGCGTTAGTTATTTTTCTAATTGCCTTCCTCGTGCACTTCTTGGGTCAAGTTGAAGGTAGGCATGGGCTGTGCAGTATTATTGTTAATACGCTCGATGAGCGTGCGCGCAATTAAATCGAAATGCGTGTATGTACGTGTATAAATTAATTTACGCGGCGCGAGATTGGTATTTGATTGGCTGGTGCGCAGAATACCTTCAGCTTTATTTAGCTTCCTTGGTTTGGTCTTGCTTGGTTTTAGCTTCTGCCAAGACCAAGACCGAGTCTTCAGCGTAACGTAACGCAATGTAATGTAATGTAACGCTGTGTATACTGAGCTTTGCAACATTCACTTGTTGTAAATAAACCGCGAGCGTTGCCCGGGAAGCGGGAAGAGATGTGAATAACCTGTTGCAATAATTTAGCAGGTGTGCTAATGCGATTGCATACCAGCCGAGCGCAAATTGTTTATCACCCATGAAATTTTCTATATAGATGCCAATGATTTTGGCTTGCCTTCGCTTGGGTCTAATCATGGCCAAATCGATTATTATTTATTTATGCTGTGCAAGAAGTGCAAGGTCTTGGTCTTGCTCTTGGAGGCGTTGAATTACTTCCTGATGCATCATGAATATGATTTTCTAGTAGGCCGGGTGCATCTTTCTTTTGCACTTAAGTCTTAATTAAGTTCATTAACAATTCATACACTCATAAATGCAGACCAACCCAAGTACCAGCCCAGACTTGCACACTTTTCACCCAAGTACTCGTACATACTCAGACTCGTACTGTTTCTTACCTTCAAATGTCAAGTGATTGGCTACATTGAGTGGTCTTTCTGGACACTGTCCTTCTACGGCGCTAAGTCACTTTGGGTCTTGTTTGGTGTGGTCTTAAGTCGAGTCGGTTACTGGTAGGTAATCCAGGATATCCTCAAAACACTTGGATAACTTGGTGGTACCGCTTCGGCGCACTGATTTGATTTATCCTTAAAGGTCTTTTCCACGAATCGATATCCTTATCGCTTGTGCCTGCTTCCTGTTCACAACACTTTAAATCCTTCCTGGTGGGTGCGTATGGTGAACGGGGATAAGCCGCGAAGAGTTCCTCTTTGCGTGGTGTGGCGGCCGTGACGTTCATCCAGTACGACCGTCTTGTCGCAACTAACTGACGGATGGCAGTTAAACTTGACCGTGAGCCGGCGAAGCGCTGAGTCGACGATGCGCACCCAGCTCAGACTAAGGCTGCTCCAAAGCGAAGCTCTTCAGCGCTACCTGGTGGAGTGCCGAAGCCGTCGATGGAATGGAATCGTAGCCATGCGATGCGATGTGATGCGATGCCTCGACCGACCTAACGGGAAACCTCAGCGCGGTTCGTTCACCTCCGAATAATATTCGGCCTCAAGTTGTTACACCTCGGAAGTTCTTTTTCACTCTCCCACTTATCTACCTGCCCTTCGATTGCGCATTCTCCTTCTTTCTCTTTCTCTGACACTGTCGTTGGCGTTGTCTTTGGTCCAGCAGGGTGGCTGGATGACTGCTGGGCATTCGTGAGGATTCTTCTTGTTCTTAAGAAAAAACAACCAAAAGGCCATCAGCATCTCAGAGGAAACATAAGACTTTCGTTCTTGTATCTCGTGGCGACTGCAATGCGATGCGATGCGATGCGATGTGGCAATCGAATCTTACGGTTATTTGAATAACTGTTCAAGTTTGGGTCCATTTGCTGCAGGAGAAGGTGATCAGGCGCGTGAGAAGGTGAAGAAACTTTTTCGGGCGTGTATGGTTGGCGAATTCATTTCACTTATGATGGTGCCACCAATGTAGTAAGTGGTGAGTTTATTCAATCGCAGTGAACTGCTTTCGTTTCTCTTCTTGTTTTTGTTCTTTTGTCGTCGATCGTTCGAGAATTCTCAGTGATGAATCATTTGCGATGACGACAAATTTGAATTTAGGTTGTAAACAAACTTTTGACTGTTTTTACCGAATAACTTTCCAAACAACAACCAACAAAAATACAATCGGATGTACATTTAAAAAAATGTAAACATAAACGTAAACAAAAAATAAAGGGTGGGTGCCGTTACTTAGGGTACGATACCTACCATTTGTTAGTTTAATTAGCGTACCGTTAGAGAGCACCCTTAAAGCGGGGTCCAATCGATCAAGTTCTTCGGATCTTTTCTTCTGCGTGTAAAGTTTGACCACAAAAAATGTTGTTGAAGAAATCTTACGGGTATTTCGTGAATGAGAGTGAGGGTGAGTGAGGTTAGGATGCAAACGTGCAGATTAGGGTTCGTGCCAATTGGTCACGGAGGAGTACCGCAACTTTCTACACTTTTCTTCTTCGGCTGCCTGCTCTTTTTCTTATTCTTCAGCCCTTACAGAGTACAATTGATCGGAGGCTCCGGTCCGGTGTTTGACTGACCGACAGTCAAGCAAACGGTAGTCGGCTTATGTGGTTTACGGTTATGAAACCGCCCTCTTCGTTGAAGTCGAAGTGCAATTGTTATCTGGTTTCCGTGAAAATCTGCATTCACTTGCCATTTTCTATAAAGATTGACTCCAAACCTCACTTATTGCCACGTATAAATCATTTCCCAATATCACAGTTAGACAACCAAACCAAAGCAAGCATAGCATGTTATAGGTATGTTTATTAATAGAACAAGATGAAATGGCAAGTTACAGTTATACGAATTTTATATAAAAAAACACTAACTACACTGCGTTCTCGCTCGCTTTACTTTGCTTTGCCGTAAAGGCCAGTTCAACGCACTCGTTAAAAAGCAACATTCACATTCGTATAATAATAATTGAAGCGAAATAGCATTAAGTGGTATGTCATGTTATTTTTCAATTTCAATTTTTTCCTTCCTGTTTTTGGGCGCGTTTACGTATTGTTCGCAAGTGACTTGCGAACAAGGAAATTTACCTACATCAAGGGAATTAGAGTTTTAAACTATTTCTCTTCAAATGACAAAAGTTCGCTATTCTTTGAAATGTTTTGAAAGAATTTCTGTCTTGTTGGATTTAGTCTGGTGCTGTGTTGAGAGCAGTAAAAAGAAGCTTGAAAAGATAAACCATGGTCAGTCCATGTCCAAGACCTTGATGCTCAACCCGAGCAAGCGCAAGAGCAAGAGCAGATGCCCGAAAATCCAAGTGAACCATTGTTGTCTGCGGCGAGGTCATTAAAAGGCGCTCATGTACGCGCGAGGCTCGCGGCTTAAGCATTCCTCTGTCTTCTTCGTACGCATCTTCAACCCGACCAACAAATGCCGTGTTGTCCATCCGGTTATTGCCGGTGCAGGCGATGCAGACGCGCAGCGTACTTGCTTAAATTTAAAGGTACCATCGTCGCGCGTGGAAATAAAATCAAATAAACTAAAGCACAAGCTCAAGAACTCAAGACTCAAGACGGTAATGATGATGATGCCATGCTCAGACGAGGTACATCATCCGAAATGAGGTTCGTTGACTTCACTCCCAAACTTTCCGTATGCGTATTCAGTTCGGAAAGTAAGGAGTACTTCATTTCATCGTCATTTCATGTAAGATTGAAGCTCTGAAACGGGTTTCCAAGGACTGAAGCTGAAACTGAAGAACTGAAGGTTCCAGAAGGAGCAGGCAAACAATGCTCATTGTCGGATGATGGTGATTGCACATTGTCATTGGCATTGCCATTATCAGAAGTTGCGACCGCGACCGCAAGCATAGCTTGTTACAATCCGCGAAATGGTCGGTCGGTCGTCAACCTCGCGGTGTAATGTGTTACGCTTGCGCTAGAGCTAGTGTTGGCGCATCGGCGAACGCTCTTCGGCAGTAGGTGTAAAAATGCCGCGAATCGAGGGCGAAAGGTAAACCGTAAGGTAGTAAAATCAGAACGAAACGGAACGGAGTATGCCACCTAAAGGCTACTCAACTTTTTGTAAGTCACACGCGCATGCGCATGCGCAAGCGCAACACGTGTACACGTTGGAAGAATGAAAGTCAATATTGGTTTGTTGTTCATGCGGTTTGGGTGGCCTGAAAAGCTGCACAAACAAATGTTTCCAGAAAATCACGAACCACGTCATACCATTTGTTAGTTTTAACCCTTAAAAGCTTGCTGAAAGAAAATGCACTTCATGTCAAAGAAAAGTATGTATGTGGTCGGTTCGTTGACCGAAAGTGCACACACCAGCTCTTGGCGATGGTGATGGTGATGCTAATCCACATACCAAATAGCGATCGCGACTTAGCGCACTTGGCGCGAACGCGAGTTTGTTGGCTAGAGTGTGGAACTAGACCAGTGGAACATGGAGGTGAGTGCTCTGACGTCACTCTCTGTTACCTACATCTGCAGCTCGCGGTCGACGAACCAGCCTATGCAGAAGACTCTAGAAGACTTCTTCTTCTTCTTTCTATTCGAATGCGTTTCACCAAGAACTTGCAAATTGCAAGGCGAAGGTTAAAGAATCGCCTCCGTCGTAAAAGTGGACGTAATTTTTGCGCAGCACATAAAATTTTGCACGCTCGGGCTCTGGCCCTTACACCAGTAAACGAAAGTTCCAAGGCTGGCTCTGGACCTGATCAGCACCAGCTTCTCTTTATATATTTTTTTACGAGCCCATGTATTATGCAAGGAGATGTGCACTTTTTGGCTTGGCCATTGACCTTCCTCCTCCTTTTCTTCGCTTGTACAATGAATTTTTGGCTAATGTGCTGTTTATTTCTGTTCCAGGTATGTAATTTCTTTGAGGACTAGTTCACCTCAACAGGGGGTAAGTTAGAAGTTAATCTGCACTTTCTTGCAAGTTAATCTCGGGTTGTATAAAATGATTTATAATTGGCAACCTGCATATTTATACCAAAAGTGACTTAAAGGTATAAAGTCACGTATAATTTCTTCCAAGATAAGTCACTTTACAGACTTACTTACGATGCATACAATATGTCAACACGCATATAAAGTCTTGTCTGTTGACATAATTTATGGCAAATTATGGAAAATTGCAACGTTTCTGGTAGATATAGTATAAGAAAATTAGAAGATTAAGAAGTTGATTGCTTTCGTAGGTTCTGATTCCACGAAACTGACCTAAAAACGATGCAAATCAAGGTGTCAGGATGTGGTCGGGGCACAAGGAGCAGATGCTCGCAGCTCGAAGCTCGCATGCAATCAGTGGAGGTTGTGATTGCCCTCTAAACGAAACCCTTTAACTTGGTTAACAATCGTTAAGAAATGCGGCCGGCACATAACTGTACCCTTAATTTCGTGTCTTTAGGCAGCAACCACCTTGTGCCTCAATCCACCAAGTGTTTCTTAAGGTTGAACAGTTGCATTGTCAGCTGGGTTAATGTTTATGGGTATTTGGGTACCCTATGTATAGGATAACTCTTTCGAACATAACTTTGAAGCGCTTAGGTTCACCAAATCACTTCGCCCTCGCCTGCTGGTGACCCATATCTGTTTGTACGACTTGCACCTGCCATCGAACGTGCTAAGCTCGTTCGCTTCTCTTCTTACGTAAATAACACAAAGCACGAGCAGTTGGCCGGTGTTCGGTGTTACGGTTACGGTACCTTCAATCAGCATACATACCTTCGGGTGCTGCTGACGTGTGCTTTTCCACTCCCGACCCAGATTACTAATGAGTACCTCAGTGTGGACAGATTGACGTGTGGAACAAATGTTAAATGTTACCACATTACATTACCGCAGCGCAGCTTCCAAGGGATACCTACCTTGAAATTCCTTGTTCGGTCGGATAGAAACCCGTTACTCGGCCATGAAATCGCTGCTTCAAGGGATAGACTGCTGTTGAACATCAAGTTTACGTATAGATCATCATTAGTCATTGGTTATCATTATCAGTTACCAGTAGAAAGCCAGTCAAAGTCAAGTCTCAGTACATTTATCTTTTTCTCTACAAGTTGGTGTGAATTGTGAAGGCTCATGAAAGCATAAACAAAGCGGGCAAGTTCAATGCTACGATGCGATGCGATGCTCTTATTACTCATATATTACTCTCGTTACGTTGCCTAGGCCGAGGCTTGCGCGTAATTGCCTTGTGGTAGTACAACCTACAGCAGGAGAGCGCGTTTCTAAGACAAAACGCAAGCATGGCCATGGCTTAAGTCGCGTTGAGGTGCGCGCTTGCTGGTGTCAAGGTGGGGAGTGTGTAGGTAAGTGGACCAATGTCCGGACCTGACCTCCACAAGAAGCTAAGAGTGTTACGACTCAACACAACTCACTGTTTGACGCACTGCACTCGCTGCGTTTCCGCATACAAGACTGCCATGCAATTGCAGTACTTTTCTAGCGAAATTTCTCATTCTTTTGCGATTTATTGCAGTACGTTCGTAGCTTTTTGCATTTAAATATGTATAAAATTTTACATGAGATCATTGGAAAACCCTTCATTTAATTTATTTTGGGTTGACAAGCAAGAATTATTTGAATATTGTTTATAAAAGAGTTTGTTATTGACTTCTTTGTTGTTCATGCTTTCTTCAAACGACGTTGTGCGTATGTATAACTTGCAATCGTTCGTATTTTACTTTTGCGCTCGTTTCATAGTCTTCTGCTTCTTCGCTTCTTCTTGTGCTTGGCTTGCGTTGGCTTTGGTTTGGCGTGTGTTCGTTCCTTGTTCAGGTTACTCTGGCGCATTGGTCCACATTCGCGTTCGTCTTGCTTGCTTTGCTGTGCTGTGCTGTGCTCGCGGAGTTGGTCGTGTGCTCGGTGCGCGAATTCCGCGTGCGCGACTTCGTCTTCGCGTTCGCGTTCGCCTTCTCTTCGCCTTGGCGCGCGCTCGCGCGTCTTCGGAGTCCGCGTCCGCGATGCGAGGTCCATGAACTCCGCAGAGGCAGCCGCATAACCGTAATGCATTGCATAAGTGTTGTTCATTCGTACCGTTACTACTTTCATTCACGGTCGCGCCGCAAACACTTCGCGAACACGAATACGAACTCGAACTCCAACTCCCAGCGAGCGGGAAGCAAGTGGATCGTCCAGGCCGATAGCGTTCCGGCAAGCAAGCAAGCCATTGTCTCTTCTGTCATCTATCATCTATTCCTCTAAAGCGATTGCGGTATTAATTTATTTGCGTTTTGTTTCTACAATAAAAGCGCAGTATTTGTGTACTTATTGTACTTATTGATTGATTACATGATCAATTCGGTCATTGACTGGCTTGGCCATGCTTTGCAGATTTATTCACATACTTTTTTAGACAATAGATATTTAAAAGTGTGAAATGAATTCAGAAATTCGATGGTTTCCGGATGTAATTCGATGATAAGTGTATTATTGGCTGCATATAATGTAATGTAATGTATTTAAGCGATATTTCTAGAAGTTCTATTTGGATTTGGGTTCGATTGAATTAACGAGTCAAGTAACGGTGCTTTGCCGCAATGTACATAGGTGCATTATTTCCTAACACTCGCTGTATGTTGCTATCTATCTATGCATTTATATTTCATATTATGAATAATTCAAAGCAAATCCACTCGATTCACTTGAGGAGACTTTGAAACATGCTTTAGATGTTTTCGAAATGCAATCAAATGAAATGAAACCCACGAATCAATAAGAAAAGTAAGAATAATTTGTGGAAATCTTAACGAATGTACAGTACATTGATTGGAAAGGAAGAAGACGTCTTAAAACGCGTCCTCGCAGGGCCCAAACAGGTATTTCAAGGTCTTCCTCAAGTACACAAACTTGAATTGAAGGTTGATCTTTTGAAGGTCTTACCAGGATTAGACACGTACTTCTGTCGTTTTGTTTTTGTTTTGTTTATTCTCGGTTTGCTTCTTACTTGCTTCTTAAGTCTTCTTACAGTAAGTAAGAAATATCCTTATTTTATGTAGAAGACTCCGTTATATTTGGGGTTTTATTAAGCAATATAACAAAGTATCTTACAAGGAAATGAAAAAACTATTAGAGAAACCATATAAATATAAAAAGATGCAAACAAAAGGCAAACCTCGGAACACAAAAACATAGCTCAAAGGATGCACGTACCACCTGACACCCTGCGCGCCCTCATCAAAGAAAACTTTTCTTCTTTGCTTGCTGGTATACATACGTACCTAACTGGACCTGAAGTACCGTAAGGGATCATCTCTGCTTCATCACCGTCAGGTTTTCGGCCTTTTTTGCTCTTGTTTCTTATGTTCTTTCAAATATTTAAGATGCGACCCTGACGACCCTTTTGAGGTTTTATAAGCAAAGCTTTTTGCATTTCTCTTCCTTCTGCTCTTTTTTCTATAGTTTTTTATACATGAGATGGAGTAGAGGGTTGAAAATGAAATGAATTTCCCACAATCTCAAGTCTTGGACTCATAATTTATCAGATTCGGCTTGAATTTCATTACATACACACATTGCGTTTCCGCTTGCGCTTGCACAGGTATTATAAAGCAATAAAGAGCGTGAAGTGGCATTCAGAAAACGAAAGGGTGGAAGAGATAAAAGCGATAGTAGTTTGGGGTTTAATTGGACGGAAACCACCGGCCGAGGGATGCCGTTAGGTGCACTTTTCTCCATTTGTTTGATTTATTTTCTCGATCAACAGACAGGTAGAATTTTCCCTTGATTTTTGAAGTTTTTAAGGAGCTTACTCTCAATTTTATTTTTCATTTTAATTATTTCTACCATAACTGCTATACAATAATTAATTAATAACTTTTGAGCAAAGTAATTACCGGTTTAATTGATTTCAGATTAATTGATTGCTTTTACATAAGTGATGAAGACTGTGTGTGGTCGATTAGTCAATTCGTTTCGCATTTAAATTAAAATTACATGGTTGGTTAAAAGTTGGGTTCGTTAAGTTATACATTTAGTTAATTACTGTTTCAACCCTATAATTACCTGAAGGCATTTATAAATGTTTATCTTCAAGGAAGGCTTGGATCATCTTGTTTCTTCTCAAATCATTCCATATCTCATTGCGTATTGCGGGTTGCATTACACTGCATTGTATTACAATGCATTGTGTTGCAAACGCAACTGTGAGTGGAGTTCGATGGCCAAAATCTAGAGTAGATTTTTAAGCTCCGTTATTCGATTTGATCGGCGTGGAGCGAAGCAGACAAGACAAGACAAGACGCGATACGCTTGCGCTCAAGAACTCTATAGTATAGTAGAAGTAACGAACGCGTTGGTCAACGCGATGCGATGCGATGCGATGCCACGGATAACGGGATTCAGCCGAAGAGACGTGGTCGGTCGGCGATCAGTTGAAAAGAAAATGGGTTTCTTTTCAATTGCATCGACAATCTCCTTTCGAATTCAACTTCTTCTTCTTCTTCTACTTCTTCGTCTCTTTGTTTCTTCCTTCTTGGAGATCGATTCTCAAACGGCTTGTTCACAGATTCCTGTAACAAATTACAAATTACACTACACTCGAAGTAATTAAAGTAATTCCGGGGAAACAACAACAGAACAGACGTTGTTGGATGACGATGGATGGATGGATGGATGGATGGATGGATGGATGGATGGATGGATGGATGAACGTTTGGCCTCGATTGAGCTGTGTTGTGTTATTTATGAAGAAGAAGTGAAGAAGTGCGTCTTTTCGCAACAAACAACAAGGTCTATGACCGCGATCGACTTTAGAGAGTTGCAAAACGCCGTGCCACGTGCAGAATAAGAAATTAATAAGTTGGTACAATATAGGTATGTACCTAAGTGTAAAGAAATCAATAAGAAATTGTTAACTGTAATTATACCGAGAAAGAAGAAGAGATTGCATAACTTCACCTACAAATACAATACAATAAAATTGAATTAATAAAAGGCAACGGATCTTCCGTACTGCGTGTGCTGTGATTTCTATGAATCTCACATCTTAATGAGACAATAAGACGCGGGGTAACCGTACTTGGTTGAAAGTAAACTTGTGTAAGCGCAAGCGAAGAGAAGAGGAGACGGACGCTATAAGCGTGCACTTATAGCGGTCCCGAAAAACTGTAAACGTTCTCAGTTATATTAAACTGGTGCGTTTGTGCCTTTCTTTCTTTCTTTCCGTTGTTAGCGCATTTCTATAACAATTCCTTTAAAACGTTTGTATAAAACATACATAGGTACACATAACTGTCTTTGTTTTCCGCGTTTTTAAGTACTTACAGCGCTAATGGTACAGCTGTAAAATGTAAAATATATAAAAGCGTAACGTAACACAAGCAAGTAACGAAATTTCTTATACTTACCTCGAGGGTGGATATAAATAACAACAACACGTATTGATTTCAAAGTTATGCATTCACAGTATAAGTAAATGTATGTACAGTTATTGTATTATATATAATGGATATCGAAGAAGTGAAAGAGCAAGCGAGTGAAGTAAGATTTGAAGTAAGAATTCGCCTACGCGTCTTAAGGAACAAGATGACACGAAATCGCTTACAATTCCTTATAATTGTTGCGTCACTTTTCACTGAATACGTTTACGAGTTAAATATACTCGTGCGTGTGCGTGGTGATCTTGCATCTTGGATCTTGGATCTTGAATTGAATTGAATTGCGGATTTGTACGCGATGTGAAAATGTATGACATTGACCTGGAGTAAACTGGAAAAGTGTGATGTGGTGGGTTTTGTTTGGTGTAAAATTGGTTGCATATAGTACAATATCTAATGTCCAATGTCTATACAGCAATGCCAATTTCCTGGCAATTAAATGGACATTCACTTGGCTCGATAAATATTTCATGAAATTTCTATGATATGGTAATAGCGCTAAGCCTAGGAGTTAGATGCAAGTTTACGGCTTGTTGAGTTGAGTTGAGGTGAGTTGAGTTGACTTAACTTGACTCTATCTAGTCTTGAACGACTTTCCGCGATGGCGAATAAGGTTATGGCTCTCGTGGGTTATTCGCGTTCGTCGTACCACTTACCTGCACTCTGCCGCAGAAAAGAAGAGTACATTACGGAATCGGACACGCGTATGCCATTGAACTCTAAATGTTGCTAATAAATGTCCATTGCACTGCAATTTGGTAATGGATTTATTGATTTGTAAAAGTTTCTTATGAGGAGATTTTCTTAAAAGTTGAAGAAAATGAAGGAAAAGAAGAAGAAATTAGAAGGAAACATTGATAACGCTTGTCCTTTCTGAATGCGGATATGAAAGAGACAAAGAAGCGCAGAATTAGCAATGAACTTGGCAATGCACCGAGCACTGCACTGCGCTGCATGGCCATGGATGGGCGAGCACTAGGTGCTTGCTAGAAGGCTAGATTCACGCTCATTCACTCACTCGCGATCGCGTTCGCGGTTTGCAATGGAATCGCCATCGGTGTGTTGCGAAGGTAGGCCACTCGAGTTCAATGCCTTACTTTCATAACCACACAACACAATCTCTCTCTTACATCACTTGTACTCGCGCTGCCTATGGGGTCACTCACAGCCGCCTCACTCACGTTTCCATTTTTCATTCATTCATGCTGATTAATTCCGTGATACATCACATCGCTCAGCCAATTCCTCGCTTCGCTCTCCGTGAAGAGCTTAAACTTTGATTACTCATTTACTTTTTCAATTTTTCGATTTAATAGCATTAGCTAGCTATAAGTATACTTAAGTAATTTAAAAATGACGTAATTATTGTTAAATCATTCCCTACAGAGATATAAATAAGGTGATATGTCATTGTCATTTGTACAAATGGTATTGTTTAAACGTAAAGTTAGTTTAATTGTTGATAGATAACTAGTTTATGTTTTTTTTATTGCGTTTTTGCTAATGGCAGGGCAATAACCCTCGAAAGTGAGTGAACATTTCGAATGAAGTAAATTCGCTGGTTCGGTTTTTCGGTTCTTGCCGTTAGTTTTGCCAAACTGCGGCGGACGTCGAACTTGGCCAACTTCTGTGCACTTCTTTCTTTCTTTCTTCGTTGGTTGTGCGTACCTAGTAGAGAAGTAGAAGAAGCGAATTCAATTCGCAGAATGAAAATTTCTATTTGATCATAATAGGAAATTCGTCTCGAGCGCGAGCAGCTCGCGATGCAATTAGGAAAATGCATTTGGCCAATAAAATCGGCGCGCCAGTCGCAGTGCGTTGCGGAGTAAGTAAGTCAATGGTTTCGGAGAAGACGCTGCTGCGCTGCTGCATGACTGCTGCTTCCTTATATTATTGCACTTCGCATTCGCATTCGCATTCGGCTTATCGCTAGAACGACTTAGAATAAGCGAGACGGAGAATTGTTGTCCGAATACAAGTGCGAGCGCAAGCGCAAGCAAATATGTGTCAGTGTGTTGCACTTCTTGTGCGTCGCCACGTCGCCAATAGAATGCACTTCCGGTATTGCTCATTCCTTCGCACTTACTTACAGTCAAAGCATACTTACAACTAAACACCTGGAGCTGAAGAGTCTGTTCTTTGCATGAATTATGACTTTAATTTTAAGAAATTCAAGAAAAACTTAATTTGAAATAGGCTTTATGTTATTAATTAGTATTTAATGGTAATTAATGCATGTGCTTTTCATTTAAGGCAATTGTAATGTAATGCATGCTTGATTTTCTAGAAATTGCATGAAACTTTTTCAAAGTCGCTGAGTTCATAGGCGGACATCTAGTGACTGAAAGTCGTAAACATTGTTGGACTACAGTCAACTGTAGGCAACCTCTCAAACACCCGATTTAAATATCAGTTGGATTCTAATAGGACGGTGTAATGTGGGTTGTCTATAGGTAACTCTATGAAAATGATTAAATATACCAATATTTTTAGAAATTACATCTGAACTCATTATAGAAATATTTTATTAGTATTATAATAGCTATCATATAATGTCTTTGACTTTTTCAATTCACTTAACACGTACTTACTCGAATACAACCCTTAAGAAAATAGGTATTACATACTTTTCTATCGCTTTATAACTCGTACAAACAATTCATAGAACATTATCAATAAGTAGATTATAGTTGCTGCTGATTCCATTCACTTACAGTCTGCGAATTCACATTCGTATTCGTATTTGCATTGCTGCTGCTGCTGTTACTCCCTGGTGACGCGCTCTCCTGCCTGGCACTTGCAGTCGTACTGTCAACATGCGCAACGCCTACGTCCTGATAAACCCCTTCATCCCTTTCCGGACCCGCACTCGACCCCCCTGCGGGCTGGACATGCGAATCCAAATGCGCATACGTAATCTCGCTCCCATTTATGATGGGGACATAGTCGCTGGGCTGATAATGCGCGGCGTAGGAGGCCACTTGCTCCTGGTTGTAGTAGTTGTACCCCAAATTGGCCAAGTTGCCAATCGGCTGGTGGTAGAACTGATGCGTCGGGGACTGTTCAGGCGTTGTCTGCGCGGAGAGGTTAGATATGTGATGCGGGGGCGGCGGGCTGGACGTCAGGGACCAGCAGTTGATACCCGGGGAGACGCTCGCGATGGACGCTTGCGGTTGTATCGTGGACCACGCGCTGTACGTCGTCGGCGTGGGCGCGTACGTCGGTTGCTGGATGTGCTCCGGGGGGTTGTACACGCTCGGCGGGGAACCCTCCGGGGAGTTCGACTTGGGCCTGTGGTACGGGTACGGCGAAGATCGGTTTGACTTCAGGGACTGTGTGGATATCTTCTCACAGGAGGCCACAGCCGCTTGGTACATTCGGTTGTTCCGGGAGTATGCATAGTTGTTGTACCCCACGCACGTCAATTGGCGCATTGCAGTTTCTTTTGAGTATATTGGTTGATGCGGGATGTACAGAGATCCATCTGAGAAGAAAATTTAATGAATTTGTTCAAGAATATTCTAGAAAAAAGGGGGTTCTAACCTGTATATTGCATTTGATTATCAGTATAACCGCCACTATTGGCGTACTCCCTCTGATTATAAATACTATCAGGTCGCTCCTTGGCATCCAGGAATGCCTTAGCAAACGGGTTGTATTTGATCTTCAAAGAGGTCACTTCCTCGTTCTGATAGGCGGTCACCGCGATGAATTGCGTTTCGGGAAAAGGGAACGTCATCACCCGTCGTTGCTCTGTACCCACGCGGACCAAGTGCACTCGGGGCTCGTATTTGTGCAACGAGTTCAGCATAATTTGCCCTGTGCCATTGCATTTGTTGGTCAGTTTCACTTTGGCGAAGCTGATGGGCTCCTTGGTCCAGTGGGCCCCGAAGTTGGGGGACTCGGGATGGATATAGATGGGGTTGGATGGGGGCACTTCGGCTTTGCCCCCCGGCACCCACTCGCCGTTCACGTACTTCCATCGATGGGGGTCGATCTGCACGAATTCCAGGAGGACCGTGTACATCGCCTTGGGGTCCAGCCCGCTGACGGAGACCTTGACGACGGGGAACATCCGCCGGCCGTTTTTTGTCACGATCATTTCATTCGTGAAGCTCTGGAAGCGCACCCAGAGCTCGCGGTCGTCCAGCGTCACGCAGATCTCGCACTCGCTGGTGTACTCGCCGCCGGCGGGCTTGGAGGAAGGGCGGCTGGGGAGGCCACCGTGCGAGATCTCCGATTCCACGGCGCACAGGATGCGTGTGTGCTGCGACGGCGATGTCATGTGTGCCCCTGGAAAGATGTTTTTTGTTTACTTTCAAAACTGGATTTGGTATTGTGTTTGTGTTTCTGCAGCCAAGATGGGTTAAGACTTAAGTGTCCGAGAGCAAAACTGCATTTCCATTGAATTTAACGATGACGCTAACACCTTGCGCAAACAACAAGATGCCTGACAAGATCACTTATGTTTTTACTTGAAGTTGAGCATCAGCAACAAGCAAGCGATGCATATTTTCAGCAACATTAATGTTTATATGAGCAAAAGCATTACCAGTACTCACCTTCCATTTGTTAATAGTTGATTAATCAGTAAATCAATTGATTAATTATATGAAACACTGATTTGTAATTAGTCCTAATCGATTATTAGCACAGTTCGTTAAGAGTCTTTCGTGAATTGGCCCCCGCTGATTATGGCACTTATTATTATTACAAGTTATTTGTTGTTATTTCACACTAAACTGATAACTCGCGCGCACCACTGCTGCCAGCATCCCGAAGACGAAGACATCGCTTGCCGACTTAACACTTTTCGATCTATCACATTATCGCGATCTAACTAAAACTTTATGTGCACAAACTGGACGCCGGCAGGCCCCGCCTTTGGGGCTTTTCATTGGGCCCCGTCGCTTGCAGGACACTTAAGACGCTTGACTTAAGTGCGTGCGCGTGCGCAGTGTCGTCCTGCTGCGCTGCCATCGCTCCTGCGTCATCGCCATCTCATCTCAATGGGTTTAATTATTCATTAACAACAATTTACGTTTACATTTACGCTTGCGTTTTGCTTTTATTTTTGTGCTAACAATTTGGCAAATATCATTTGTTCATAAGTACATACTGCCAATTGCTAATACATACTTACATAATAATTATAATTAAGCGGCACTAGTGCTTAATTACTAATGATTTGATCATAATTGATAATTATTAGTTTGTTAGCACGTTCAAATTAAGGTTTTTTTGTTGATTTCTTCTGAGACAAGAAAAAAATACCTAAGAATGAGGAAAAGGGTTAAGGTAATAAAGTTAAGGTGCGGTACCCTGCAATAAAATTGCTGATTGCTGGCTGTGGGTCGATTGCTTCCTGTGACCACACAACGAAATTTTCTTTTAGTTAGTTTTACACAATGTCTTGCGACTTGAGACATGAGAATGGAGAGTTCTCAGGGATTTATTTTGTTTTATTGCGTTTGTGCATTGGCGAGGCGACGGGCTGCGCTTTTAATTATCCAATAATTGCCGCTTTACAATATCTGCAAATATTTTATTAGCGACAAATAAAAAGCCCACGCGTTGCCGATATAGGTACACACACGGCCATCTTAATAATAAACTCACATACTTGGTGTTCATGTAAATAAACGAACAGGAGTTGGAACGGTCGCCATGCCAGCCGAAAATATTTGGGCTTGCAATTAGCTCATGTGCTTCTATAACAAATAGGTATAACAAAAACTGTCACAAAGTTAAACCAAGAGGTGAGGCGACAGAAGAGTGAGTGAAACTTTCAGAAAGTTATAAGAATTTGAGTTAGGGCAAAGCAAGCTTCGGTGGAAGTCAATGTTGGACACTCAACATTGAACCGCAACAGTAACGTGAGCGAAAGAGTATAGCTAGCAAAGCGTCGAGCAGAGTTGAGTTAGTTGAGCGCAGGCATAATATTTGTGGAAACAATTAACACTTGTCTACGTCTAGCTGGCCATCACATCATGCAATCGCGACGACTGACTTGACTGACTGTTGACATTTCACATTATACTAAAAACTGTTGTGTAAATCTAAACCTGTTACTAATATGTTTTAACATTTTTGCTTTACATCGCATCGCTTTTCTGCATTTTCACCTTAAAAATACAAAATACTGCCTGCTATTGTATGCAGTCTTCTGAAAATGGCAAATTGAATCATTTTTAAGCGTTTAATAAGTATTTACAGTGTCGGCGCATATAAAGTTTATACGAACAAGTTTATATCATCGCGCATCAGAAGCCGAGCCACTTCTTTTAATGCGTTTATTGGGCCGACCGAGCAGAAGTTGTCCGGCAGCGCAGCGGCTCCTTTGAGTCGAATTTAATTAATGAACGCAGAGTGCATTTATGACACCTGGCTCGGTCCGTGGTGCGTCGGCAGCAATCCAATAAGATCCCTTGCTTGTTGCTTGCTCGGACAACCTCGAGAAAGACAAACAACAAAAAACAATAATAAATGACGATGTCGTAAAGCTTGGAAGGGTTGCAATGGAATGCATAATACAATACAATACAGCACGCATCCAGGCAAATTTTTATATTCAAGTTCAATTTCGCATTTATTGGCGCACTTCACTGCAATTAGCTAGCCACCCCAGGTGAGCCGAGCGACGTGATCCGCTTTACTCTTGCAGCTCTTCACGAAGCCCAAGTACTCCAGCTCGGCCACACACTGCGTGAAGCGCGCTTGCAGTTGCGGATCCACCACGCGCTTCGCATCTTCCTCTGCGTCCAGGCTGATCGGGTCCAAAATGGACAGAAACGCCTGTAGCCAGTCGTACAAGTTGATCATCTTTCCATACTCTAAGTGCAACTTATACGCGATGCAAATGTCAGGCATGGAGTTTAAGATGCTGGCTTCGTGCGGCATTCGGCAGCACTTGCATTGCAGGTAATGGCGTGGGTTGTTGAGCGCGATGTGAATTGCCGTCCGGTGCGAGCCGATCACATTGTTCTTTATGGAAATGTCATCGAAGAAGTACAACTCGTGAAAGGGGAGCTCTTGCGGAGAGGTTAGGTTCTCCGTGAAGATGGTTTCCAAGTAGTTGACGAGGTTCAAGCGGGCGGTTTCGTACTTATTTAGGGATTTCATGTTCTTGTTGTTTTGCGTTTGCGAGCGTTCGAAGAGTTGCTTCTTCAGTGCAAGTCTGCTCTTTGGTGCTTGCACACTCACCCTTGCTTCTTGTTCACCATTGTCTTCCATCGCTGGTTCGGGTTCATGTGCATTGTCGGTTGAATTCGTAGCCTCCTCGATCTCAACTATGTGCATGAGTATGTTCGACGCGAATTTCTCGTAGAAACGATCGCCGTTGCGTTTGAATTCTTTGATTACCTGCCCTGTCAATTTGTTCATTTTGGTCAGCAGTTCGTCTTTGGACTGGAAGCCTAATAACTGAAAGGCTTCTTTGAATTCGGGTATTTTTGTTATGGACCCGTTGGTTACGAGGATATAAAGCTCGCGGATTTGCTTCCCCAATGGGGACTTTGGTAAGTCTTCGACTAGTATCTGAAGGCAGCGCAAGAGTGCGTGTAACTTGTTGATATAGGAATGAAGATCAAATAGCTTGGATTCTAACTGTTCGCGGAAAAACTGATCGTCGTCGAGGAGTTTTAACTGGTTTGAAGGGGCTTCGGACTCGACAAACTTCCGGAAGGAGAGGCAATGTCTCCGGACTGATTCTAAGTCTTCGGGGGTGAATTTCTTATGAAGGAGGTTGATGATGTTTGATTTGGAGGTGCATAAAGCGAATTGATTACCGCAGCTGAAATGTTCCAACATGGCAAACTATAATCAAAAAACAAAATAATAATTAGCTAGTAGTAATGTAGAAATGGACTCTTTAGATGGTGTACCTTAAAGTTTTGAATGAATCCAGTGACGGAAAAGTCGTAAAAAAGAAAGACATCCAGGAAAAGTGCGAATATTTTGCCTGAGAGATGAAAGGGGCATTCGTCATTCAGGAAAACCTCTTCTAAGACTTGGTTTAGATAGTTCGTCGAGGGTTGCGAGTTGAAGACTTGAATGTTTATCCTTGAAGAGACATGATAAGGCAGGGCCTTGTTCAAGGCTGAGAGTGATGTTGCGACTCCAAATACCATGACAAATGGAATAACGTTTAAATAATTACTACAAAAATAAGTAAACTTATCAAACATTCTTCGAAAACAAGCACAATTTAAAGTTACCTTGCTATTTGTATGAAATCCTGCAAAACGACTGCCTTAAAACTTTCAAAATCAGGTATAATAATAGCAATTATTTTCTTTTGGTGTTGGGCGTATTGGAACTCTTCATACCACGATTGTAAAAGGGCAAACGTGCATTGATTCTTTTTAATTTTGCTCTTTTTCTTCGCGATATTAGTAGTATTGTCGGCTTCTTCGTCCGACGATTCAGCATCATTACCCTCATTCACCAACTGCAGTATCATATTCTCGACCAAGCTCTTCAAACTATTGCACTCTTGTGATTGTAGAATCGCAACATGCGGAGAGATATGCTTCTTGATTTCACACTGCAAGCTGGAAAATTGCGCTTCGTGGTCGGGCATATTTATCCCAGTGAGTAAAGTGGCCGTTGGCAGTTCACTCACTTCTTTTGTGTATGACTCTTTCATAAAAGTGATTACATTTGTTAATACATTCGAGAACATTTGACTGTTCAATGTCTGAAACAAATCTGACTGTGAAATGGGGAACTTTGAATAACATGTAGTAATACTTGTATCTTTTGTTCCAGCTGATTCCACATCGTTTTATATGACTGGTACCATAGTTCACCGCCAAACATCGAAGATTCATTGGTGAGTTTTGATTTTCTTCCACTTTTCTTCTTTGGTTGCGGTTTATATCCATTTTTGAAGACGAATACGCCCTGAATAGTGAACAATTCATTAGGAAACAGTCACTTAAGCGTAAGACAGTGCTTTACCTTTGATACTGATATGGTGTCCATTGAAAACAAATTAGAAATAATGAAAATAAATACTCAACAAATTAATAAACTAAACTCTACAAGTGTTTGGTAAAGTTTGAGGTTGGAAGTTTTAGTTGCCGCCTTAAAGTCCGGCATAGATGGCGCTTGTGTGGAAATTTTGACAGAAAGTTATTGTTGATCTTGAAGAAATTCCATATCAGTGACAGTGTGAAGTTGCTAAAAGTACGTGCGAAGATTGTCTTTTCTGTTGAAGGAGGCTTAGAAACTCACAATAAGGTAGGAAGAAGTATTTTTGCTCATAGATTTATTTATGCGTCAAATTAATCGACAGTCGTTTGTGCTGGATGAACGATTTGTACACAAAGATTTATGATAATTTAATATCAGATAGTCTCTACTATTTCCTCGCTACGTTTTTGGACCATTGCTGTATTTCTTACGAACAAACTAAAAAACAGCTGATAACTTTGCTCCCTGAACTTATTAAGTTTTGTTTTACTTTAAGTACATATAACAAATTAGTTTTTATCTTTTTTGAAAGAAGAAGAGAATGGTGCTTTGTTTCACAGTGTTTCATCATCATAATTATAAGAAACTTGTATATTTACCCAAATTCTTAATATTTCTGGACTCAGCTATAGGCAACTGCACTTTACCTTCGGTATGTGTCGGGTTGCCTATAGTATTTGCAAGACTTCTTCAAAATTCACAACTTGGGCAATGCTTTTTGAAATTTAAACTAACTGAAACACTGCTTTCTTGTTTTGTTGATGCTGTTCTAATAAAATACAATGACATTTCTCTAACACTACGACATATCTATCATAGTTCTCAGAGGTATGAGAATAGGCCAAGAATAATTGCGTATCGCTGAGATAAGTCTGTACATAAGAATATGTATAAATAGGCCAGAGAGTTGCGTTTAGTTGAGTTGAATTTGAGTTTGATAAGAAACCATGGCATAAGTAGCATGGTATGTATACACAACTGTATTGAATTGGGTTACATCGAATCAAATATGCAGCGGTCGTATAGTATAGTTTACGTGTCACTCATCTCGGAACCACTAAAATGCACGATCACGCGTAGCCAGGCAAAAGGCAGGCAGGAAATCAATCAACTATAGTACGGTACACATACTGACTGACTGTGCCTGCGTGCGTATCACAACGAGGTCCTTATCCATTTCCATTTTGTTACGTTTCTTGGGAAAGGAAGTACAAGACATGCATGGCATTTGCAGAATGGGAAAGCGTAGTAGGTACATATGTATGTACGTAATTGACAGAGCAATCGAAGAGTCATTTCTGACAAACGGTGACGAGGCGGAATTATCTATTGACGTGGTGGTTCGTTTCCTCCAAGTACTTGTATATCGGGTTGTAGGTGACGTTCGTGGATGGCTTTGTCTTGCCATCCAGGAAGTACGTTTCCATCTCGCCTTTGCCTTTCACCTCGATGGTGCCTCGGCATGTGAGTGGATATCCTCGCTCGGCAAGGATCTGATATACTTCTTTGGTAACCTATTTCAAAAAAAGATTAGTTTTGCTAAGAGTTTGGTGGTTTTTGGCAAGATTTACTTGAATTTTATCGAGCACACCAGTGCTGTCCATGCGACTGGCGACGTTGACGGCATTGCCCCAGATATCGTACTGCGGTTTCCTGGCGCCAATGACGCCCGCCACTACCGGGCCCACGTTGATGCCGATGCGGATGCGGAAGTTGTTGAACGAGTGCTGGTTGACGATGGCGAGCTGGTCGCGGAGACGCAACGCGTAGTCGGCCATCGCCGTCACGTGCTTGAAGTCGAGCATGTCGCTCGTGGCCTGCGTGAGTCCTGCGAACCCCAAACGCGTTGTTTGTATTCGTTCGTTCGTGTCATAGCACATTGATTGATTGATGAGCACAGGACATACCCGAGGCGGCCATGTACGTCGACCCGGTCGATTTGATCTTCTCGATGTACTTGAACGGCTCCTCGGATAGCATCTCGTCGAAGTCGGCGATGATCTCGTTCAGGAGGCGCAAACATTCGACTCCCTCGTTGTTGCCTTCGAGTTCCACGTAGAACTCGGAGAAGTTGGGTATCGAGGCGAACATCACGCATACAAATTCACATTGTTCGTGATAGAGTTCCTACAGAAGGGAAGAAGTGAGTTGCATGTTGCGGTTGCGATCGCATCCAAAGTGATAAAAGTTATCCAAGCGTAACTTTGCCATTTATACTCCACTTTGGAGCTTTGTTTATCGACGGGGAAAAGTTTGATCGAGAATCCGGGAGCAAAAGAGAGAAAGACTTACGTCAACGTTCTTGTCGGGACTGAGAAAGTGCTCGGCGACGTGCACCGGCAGGATATTCGCCAGCAGCTTGCGATTGTACGCCTCCAGGTGCTCCATGTCCTCCTTCTCTTCGGTGGCCTGCAGTTTCCATACAAAGTCCAGCCGGTAAGTCGCCTCTGTCTGCTGGGCGTGCAGGATGAGCGTGAAGAAGAACCCCACGGCGAGGATGATGTTCAAGTACACCTCGCTCAGGGTCTGTGGCTTGATTTGCCTTTGAGTGAGAAAAAGAGGCGAAGAGTATATTGAAGTATACATAGTGTATGGGGTTAAAAGTTGTAACTTACCATGAACTTATTTGAGTATTGTATGGAATGTAAATGATGAGATAGCCCCCTAGTATCAACGTGAGGATGATTGTCTTCACGATCGAGATCATCACTTGATAAACGGCGCACGCGATCATTGTTATGTGCACCATCACCAGGCAAGTCTACATAGAAAACATACAACAGTGCAGCACAACGGAACGTTGGAAATAAACACGAGGATTAGAGTGGCGTGTGTGGAAAGTACATAAGGTGGAAAATTAATGCTGCCTGCTGACTGCATTTGATATTTACGGGCAGGCAATGCGAAAATATGTATGCACTGGACTGGCACTGTACTTACATCCAAAACATAATATCGACCAATGCAATGCTCGGTACGCATTGCGGGATTATCATCGTCATCAAGCATCAAGCGACGACTAGATGTGGATATGGACTTGGATGCATTATTAGTTTCTCCAGTTGCGTTCTTGCATGCGATCTCGCTTGGTATTGAGAGCTGCAATGGGAAAGCAAATTTTCTAGAAAATCTTGAGTTCGGGTTCTGATGCTAGCGGGATGGTAGTTTCTCACAGATATGTATACCAAATGAAAGTTTAAACCAAGCAGTTTACGAAACTGAAAACAGTTTTGTGATATTCGACATATAACGACATATAACTTTATGCATTATTATAGCAAATGTTTACACTATTAATACATATTTCTCTTACCATACACGTATTCACGTTAGCTTTACGGCTGTGTTCCGTCACAGCCTACCCGTCTTTTTCTTACACCAGCCAACAGCTCGCTAAGAAAACTGAGCTGTTCTTGGAAAATGTAGCAGCAAGTGAAGTGAGTGAGTAGCTCGGGGTAAAAGTTAAAAGTTTGCACCGTTGCGAGGGGAAACTTTCTTTTTCGTCTTCTTATTCTGCGTATTCTGCTGGTTTACGCTTTCGTTTTTCCTTTGTGTGAACGTGTGTATTTTAGGAAGACTTTGGAAGCTTCATAAACACTCCACAAAGGCCACCACAACGCATATAGAAATCGCTTTTGAATTGCGAAAAGTACGAAGAAGAGGAGGTCGATTGACTTGACTATTGCTAGTATTGCTCTAATTTCATTACAATTTCACAAATATGCAAATATCTCGTTACCTATGCAAGGTAGCAATTCAGCTTTGACTGCATTCGATTCTAAATTGAAATTTACACAAAATAAGTGGTTAAACCCTTAACTTATCTTTATTCTAAGCGGAGTTATGAATTATTGATAATTTTCTATTTTTGGTAGAAAAAATATTCATGTGTTTGATGTTAAATATCTCTTGAACCGTGAAAGATAGAATTTTCACTTAAAGCTCGTTGGATTCCGAATTAAATTTTACACAAAATAAG
>NBZA01020130.1:0-14364 GCA_003054995.1 Aleochara bilineata | reverse complement strand
CCAGCATCATCAGCGGATGGCTAATCCTCTTTTGTTCGCAGGTAACTTCTAAAATGACTTGGTGCTACATTGTCTTCCTCTTCAGCCACGACAACGTCGTCCACTGCTGCTGCTGCTGCTGCCGCCACCCAACCACCCCTTCGCCAACGCCACTCCAGGACCACTTTGCCAGCGTCATCAGCGGATGGCTAACCCACTTTTGTTGCCAGGTAACTTCCTACATAAACACTTGTTTTAAAGTGTTAAACAGCTAGTAACAAATGAAATTTTAGATTTGTTTGGATATCTTTGATAAGACGAGATCTACGACTTGCCCAACCAGTGCGGAAGTTGCAGGAAGAGGGACTGCGGGAAAGTAAATCAACGATGTACAACTTGTTTGCAAGCATTTCTGCTCGACGCTGGTAAAACTTTAAAACTTTTACAAAGTTTAAAAGAACTTGTGATATTTACATGTGAGTTGTTTCAGCTGGCGAACAGTTATGTTTTCTTGGATCACCAAGTCAGATCGCAAGTCCAAGTAATGCTATTTGAATACATAGTCAATGTAGCCAACAATCATCAGTCGGGAAACGATGTAGAAATATTGGACGACAACGACGTGAATGAACTGGAGTCTGTCAAGGCCTGGCTGAAGGACCCGGAAGTAGTGGTGTCACCTGCTCGTCACGAGCTCGCATTTAATTGTAATTGTGTCAAATAATAATGACAAGACCTCTTTCCTCCTAATTCCCAAACGCTACGCAAGCAACCAAAACGATTTCCGATCAGATTCTGTATGCAAAAATAAATACTAATAGGTTCAGATAGGACGATACTCGCAACTATAGGTAGATAATTGTATTGTAAATATGTAATATGTACGTTTGTTAATGTACTCCCCGTTACAAGGGTGCCAGACATTATTCCAAACACACATGTAAACTTGTTAAGCCATGGGTTTGAGATGGTGGAGTACCAAAAGTTCTGTAATAAATTGTATGATATAAGTTATGGGATTTCGTGGAGGTTGCTTGCACTTACTTTAGACAAGGGGGCCTACTTCTTCCCCTGCCATTGCGTGTTACATATTAATTGCATGTATAACGCCCTCCTCGAAGTGACCTCTCCAATGCCTTTTCTAACTTCACCTTCTACCCGACGTGAGCGTATGCAGCCAACCTGCCCTGCTGCCCCAAATAGGGTGTCAGGCCATCGACTACATGATTAACATCAACATGGTACAGCTGCAGGTAGGTTGCTGAAAACCACTACGAGCCATCAGGAGGAGAAGCAGAAGCGCAACGAAAAAAAGAGGGACAAGACAAGAACAGAGGTATTTTTTTATTAAACGTAATTAAGTTTTAAGCTTCCCCCCCGAGAACCCATCCCTAATCATTTATGTACATCACTAATAGAGGGCCAGTGCCGTTCACCGTGGTTGGGGACCACTGGACTATGCGGACAAACCGTGTATGCCGCAAGAAGTTGTAGCGCTGCTGTCGCGTCGACCATAACCCAACTTTAGCACGTTTTTCAGCATCTTGTTTTGTGGTTTCGTGAGGGTAAGACGGTACGTATAAGATTAAGTGAATTTCACCGTAAAAACCAAACAAAATGGTTAAAATAAAGAAAGAAGCAGTGAAAGTTAAGGCTGAGCCAGCCGAAGCGCAGAAAACTACAGTAAACAATAAGAAAACGAATGTTAAAAACGGTAAGAAGACCCAACAAAATGCCATCACGAAGCAAAAGCCAAAGGCAACTACTTCTGCGGCGCAGAAGAATGGAGTGGCAAAACAACAAAATGCCATCACGAAGCAAAAGCCAAAGGCAACTACTTCTGCGGCGCAGAAGAATGGAGTGGCCAAAGAAAAGGTGCAAATGTTTTCAGGCACGGCAAAGTTAAATGCCGCAGTTCCAGAAAAAAATGGCAAGATAACCAAGCTCGCAGCAAGCGAGGAGGTGCCCGCTAAGAAGCAAAAAGTGGAATTTATAATTGATACCGAACCAACTAAACCTTCAGAGATTAAAATAAAAAAAAAGAGCCCCAAAAAGATGAAGGAAAAGAAACCGAACCGCCATATTATACGAGAAATAGCTGAGTTGTACGAAGCGAAAAAGTTTGATGAATTGAAGAAGCACCTACCCACTGTGCTGAAGATGCTTGAAAGCCTTAAGAAAAATGACAAAAGCGTCAGGGTCAAGCGCAAGCTTCGCCAATACACCTCGTGTTTGAAGAAAATAGAGGGATCTTACAAACCCGTTCCGAAAACCATAAAAGCAGATAAAAAGGCAAAAAAGTTTCCGAAGTTTAAGTTGGAACTACATGACGATGATGACAGCGATGACGAGGGCACGATTGCTGATAAAATCAACAAACTTGCTGGCGATAACAGCGATGATGATGATGAAGACTTTGTGGCTCCGGATAGTGATGCTGAGGAATCAGCAGAGGAAGAGGAAGGAGAAGAAAAGCCAGTAAAAAATGTCAAAAAACCAGTTGAAGCTAAGAATAAGCTACAAGTTGTTAAGAATATTAGCAAAGTCTCCGACGCGGATAAGAATAAGAAACGTTACGTGGTATTCGTGGGCAACTTAGGATATGAAACGCCCGAGGATCTTATCAAGGATCATTTTGCGAAAGCCGGGAAGGTTGTAAATGTGCGTCTGGCGAAGCATAAGGATGATAAGCCAAGGGGCTTTGCGCATGTTGAATTTTCCGATGAAGAATCGTATCAGGTACATGTTTTAAAGTTTCAAAATCTTCGATAACCACTAATTTATAAATTATTTTAACAGAAAGCCCTAGCCATGCATCATTCATTCCTGGACAAGAGACGTATCAATGTTGAATATTCAAATCCATCCGCGAACAGCCCAAACCCTGAAGGTCCTAAGAAGTTCAACCAGAAGAAGCTCAAGATTGAGGGCATGCGTGATAAGGGCATGTTGGCAGGTGGCGAGAAGAAGATAAACAATCGCACGTTGCGTCGTAAGAAAGCTGCTGCTTTCAAGGTGAAGGCTGAGGCTGGCGATGCCTAAACATATATAACATGTACTTTTCTTTGTACATTGACACACAAGTATAATTATTAAGTTTAAGCAATGAATGTATGTATAACTTAATATTCAAATATAGAGACATTTCAATATATTACAAATGTTTATCATGCGTGTACTTGTTATAGTTTCGCACCTGCACATCTGCTTCATGTAGATTATCGTTAGCGGCGTTTGAATTGTAAAAGACGTCTTTGGAAGCAGGGAAAAACCTTAACAAACTTATAACTATGGACCGCTTAAGGGTGAGCATCAAAGCATACTTTGAGACGACTTTGTAGGAGCGTGGGTGGCCCACATCGGGGTACAGCAACTGATGGAACCCAAAATAATCACTCGCGTGATAAACGCTATCAGACACGTCGTAGTACAAGTTATCCTCAATTACACCTTCAATATCCCCGTAATGTATGAAGTACATATGCTTATCAATGTCCCCTTTGTACGCGATGAAATCGCCATTGAAGAAGTACTTGGTCTTGAACGTGGCTGCAACCTGCCGGATGAAGTCCGAATGGCATCTTTTGAAGATTGGATGTCTGCGAAGATGCCCTCCGAAGAGGGAATTCAGCAATCCTTCGCGCAGATAATACGGAGCTTGAATGACAAAGTTAGGGAACTGCACGTTTCTTCCACGTTCCCGTAAGTTATGGCAATATGCAGTTATCCTGTCAGTTAAAGGTGCCGAAACATGCATGAAATGCATGGCGTTGTTCTGATTATATAAGAATGTTTCATATCGAAATTGACTGAAGTTCAACATGCTGTAGGCTGCCACGCATTGGCTTAGGATATATATGCTCACGTAGTATGTTGCAGTGATTATGATTGTGTACAACATATTAAAACCTAATTTGTTTATGAAGTGCGGAGACTCGCCCTCGAAAGGCGTGCAGAGTTTGTTCGTAATAGTACAGGACGCCATCAAAAACAACTCTAGATAATTGAAGTCCACGATATAGGATAACAAGATGCAAGTCAGTTGCAAAGTTGTGAAAGTGACCAAGATGATATCCAGCACTCTAATCAGCTTCGCATTCACATTCAAGCGTGTCCTGAGGTGGTAAAGGTATTGAAACACCAATATGATCTTCAACAAGCGGTTGCATCGCATGTTTGCCCATATTTGCCTCCATTTTGGCTCTCCTTTGCTGAGAAAAAACACTACGAGTTCGATGGGCATGTTGCAGATGACATGAAAGATGAATCCAGTACTTTTCTTCATGTATCTCTTAGCAATCAACTTACGCTCATGAACTATGAACCCGTACTCGTCCTCGTAGGGTATTGAAAAGTCGTAGTAGACTTTTGCCCAGAACACCAAGTCACTTACATATGCAATGAAGAAAACATAAGAAATATAATGGTAAAGAGAACACATGGTCATGCATTCAAAGAGGAAAGCCACCATAATATAAGTGGTAAAAACCAGGTTTATGTAGGAGTTGGGCTTGATCACAGGGAAGAGTTTTGCAATGGTTTGCAGGGCAACATTGGTCATTTCTGAGGGTGCAATCTCATGAGCATTCGGTTCAGTCTGATACAAATTCGAAATGTAATCGTAGTTTGAGTCCCTGAGTAGCCTCTCGTAGAAATGTTGATACATTGGGTACTTGCGAATGACATTGTGAAACTTCTGACTGGAAATACACAGAAATTCGCAGTGGGTTTTAGCCACGTAAGTTAAGGTACTACGATGCAAGGGTACATTGTCCAAGCACCCGAAAAAACTCCCCACGTGCATTTCTTTCAGGAAACTGTAATCCGGCCCCAGGATCTGGACAGTCCCACTGTAAACGATAAATATCTTATCTTGCACGTCATTCACTCGAAGAACAATTCCAGTTCGCAAAATTGACAGGCTATCGATGGAGCTGGTGGATAACAAATCCTTAAGAACAATCTGCTGGGCGCCCATAAACAACAACGTTTTCTGCAATATTGGGGCGTAATATGTATAAATGATTTCTTCATCACTGGTGCTTTGCTTGAAGTAAGTCCGGGTTTCATTAAGGTCTTTACCCTCGTGTATAGTCCACAAGTACTCATAATGCTTGATGAGTTCATTGCGCAAGTTGCGATCAATCCTCCCCATGCTCATGAATGCCAACAAACGTTGCATTTTGATCTGGAAAGTCATGAGATGCAGGGTTCTAAACATGCTTATGCCGATCAGAATACACAGCAGTACGTATTTCCAAATAAACCCAAGGTAGTTTATGAATGTGTGAAACCAAAGGGTATCAACAGTTTCAAAAGTTTCAAGGATCCCTGTTGAGTACATTTCTCTAAGACCATCTTGAAGTCGACGCAGGAAAATCTTCCAGGAACGTGTTTCATCTTTAAACTGCAAAACTCCGGCGATGATTGCAACCTTCTGCTCCCGATAATATAATAAAGCAACGAGAGTGGCAATGATGATAACCGAGGCTGCAATAAAAGAGAATATAAGCTCGAGTTTGTAGGTCTTCATAAATTTCGTCTTCAAGAAGATTCTAAGCCCAAAGTAACGGTACAAACGAAGGTACCGATTCATGCGCATAATGGTGAGGTACTGTATGGATATGCTGTTTACAAGTGGAAGCACGATGAGCTCAAGTGGAATAGTTGCAATGAAATCTATCCAGAGACTTGACATCCAGTAGTTTTTTGCACAGCACCATGGATGTTGCACTTCAACGTTGTCCTTGCTGAAGAAAATTACATGATGTCGTAGATAAATATCCACAATGTAGAATAAATCCAACGCGCGGTAGAACCAAAACCATTTGTACGCATAGTCAATGGTGACTGTTCGTGGGTTGGTGCCAATCACCGAATAGAAGTATGTTACGATAATATGCGCTATCTCCCAGGAAAGCCAAAACCTCCCAAAGGGAATGATAGATACTTTAAGAAAGAAGACATGTATCAAGGAGCACCTGTCAAAGCCAAGTTTGAATTGTTGCATGCGGTAGCTGAAGTAAGAGCAGGACTCGCCCCTGTCCCAGTTAGGGTACACCGGGTTGCGTTCAGCCACCAACTTGGGAATGCGATCGTTCAAGACAAAGTATTGTATGGTTGAGTCAATGATAGCCGCCTCTGTTGGGTACTTGGCAAAAGATCTCCGCAATTCTGCAAAAGGGACGCACAGCAACTGGCAGTCGGTGATCGCGACTATATTATTCAATGCATGGCAGCCACTGAAAGCTTCAAGAACGAGCATGGCTTCGCCAGTTGAAATATACCGAGACTGCATTACTTGGTCGGCCTTGATATACTCGCAAGTGCCCCCTATTATGAAGTATACTTGGTTGACTAAAGCACCAGCCATCACTATCAAATCTCCCCGTGGGACCAAGATCACAGTCCCCAGAGTGCAAATAGTCTTCAGTGCAGTTTTGTGCATATTCTGGAAGAGCCCCAAGGAGCTGATGAAGTCATAATGGCGCTCGATGCAGTACTGATGGTAAAGCCACTTGCCTATCATTTTTACATGCTGTTCTTTCTTTGTAAGAAAGTATCCTTTGCCGTAGTAATGTCTTAGTTTCATATAATCTTTGAGACGCTTTCTAGGCATGGCTTTGAACTTGTACAAGAAGAACATGCGTTTCAAATCCTGCGTCATGTTTTCGTAAGTCACCGTTGGGATGTACATCAAACTGATATAAGAAATAACCACACATATAGGGATGGTGAATGTGAAGAACCCAACAGTTTGCAACAAGATCATCGGCCACAGACTGATGTCTCGAGTGACACGCAAGCTTAGATCAACCGATGGTGCGAAGAACTGAAAGATTACGCAGAGTTTCAAGAATATGTAGTCGCTGACATCAACGTTCACCAGTTCGAAGTATCCCGACCGGTAAAACGCCAGATACCCAAAGAGGACCAGGACACAAATGGCATAAATGGACTTTACCAATGGGATAAGCAGCAAGTACACGGGCTTGAAAAAGAGATCATTGTCCAAAAAAGTTAAGAGCTTGTACATTTTGATCAGACGATTGAGCCCTGAAATGCGGAAAATGTAGGGGCTCAGGGGTCCCTGCATCACATTGAGTACGTGCTCGACTGGCACGCAGGCGAATAAATCCATCCAGAACTCCCGCGTTTGACTTTTGTACATCAGAATAGACACTGAATCATTCAAATATTGATTTGGGGCCTTAACTCCAATGAAATTATACGACAAGAAGTCCAGAATATAGCAAATCCTCGCCACAAGCACGAAATAGTCGTAGACAACTTGAAATAATGGGGAATCATCGGTACCACTAATGGGCAAGTAAATGCAGTCAATGGCAACTATCAAGTTGATCAGCAATTTCCATAGTAAAGCCAACAATGAGGTGGGTTTCAGTTTGAAGTTCCATCCAACGGCTGTGAAGTGCGTTGTAAGATTAGCTTCTATGTCGTCTGCCATTACATATAAGGGTATAAACTCTGCATTGAAAATGGTGTTTTCAAACGCGACTTCCGTACGTAAATTCGAAGATATTGCAATGTTTTGCTGCAAGACCGAAGGCGTCATCTTATTGTACTTGCGCAAAGTCATCTTAATATATCTGAGGGAAGTCTTAGCTTTGGGCATTTTCATCTCCTTCTGAGCATGCATATAAGTCCCAATCATATGATACTGTTTGGCACTGCCAATGCGCTGAAGACATTTACTTCGCATCTGTGCATAGACCATGGGGTATGTATCGCGCACAATCATGAAGTCTGTCATTGACAGTTCCAAATACTCACAATAAGTGCTGCAGCAAACCGTGGAACTTGAAGGCAAAAGCATGAACAATGCCAATTCGCCAAAACATGTCCCCCCACTGAAGGACATGACAGGTACCATGGCATTTGCTTCGCTCATAACGCTCAGGACGCCATTGATTAAATAAATCATCTTAGACCGGAGCTTTCCTTGAGGAAAAATAATGTCGTTCTGGGATCCGAAGGTGAACCGAGTGAAGTTAGCCACATGCCGGAGGAACGCCGTTGAGGCGTCGTTAAAAAGCAAGGAATGCATGAACATGTTCCAGGAAACATCCAGGTTGATATCCGACTTGAGAATGCGCGGAAGCGTGGCTACCTTGTAGTTTCCTGTGTAGATCATTTGCAGGTTGTCAATTTGGTAATGCTTCCAATAGTTGACCATGTAGTCATTCACAAGCATCAAGAAGTGTTCATCCAGCACCAAAGAGGTTTCCCCTGACTCGCAATCGTGCAGCGTCTTGCACTTGATCAACTTGCGAATGGTATTACCTGCCAGGCAATACGAGAACTTCAAGGTGTTCTTCTCAATTATGATACAGATGATTTTGCACAGCAGAAAGTAGTACCCAGCATAAAAGAGCAACTGCAGAAAGCCGTCAAACCTTGTGTTCAATGCAAAGTCTGAATCTTCAAACATCATATTAATGTAGGTCACTTGCCCATAGACAATCGTAAAAGAATACAAGAAGTCAAAGTTGGTCAAGTTCACACAACGAATCACCTCAACCTTGCCCAAACCGTAGTAACAAGCCAACTTCAACCTCCAGAAGGACACACAGACGCAAGCCACGAAGATGATACACGTGTAAGTGGCTAAGACATTGAAAAGGGACATTTGGAACTTTTTATCAGGCTTGAATTTCTTCAGATACCGCGCAACCCGGAACAAGTACCTCAAGCGCATGCAGTAGAACGCTCGGCTATTGGTGCCCTTCAGAACTACATACATCGTATCAAGAGGAATCAACGATATGACATCTGCAATGATTACTAAAATGTGTCTTGAGTTTTCCAGTTTTGCTTTCTTGTAGCAAATGGCCATAAGGACATCAATCAGGAAGATGAAATCATAACAAAAGATGTATGCTGCAAGAAAAACAATAATTTAAGAACAGAATCAAGGACTTTGTCCTTGACGGAAGTACCTCTTAGGGAACCTTCTGACATGACAAGCATTTCCTTGCGGGATACAGGCTGGCTGAAAGCTACTGCAAGGTCAACCATCACGCAGCAAAAAGTTAAAACGCTGCCTAAGAGAATGACAACCACAAAGACATGGTCCTGTGGGATCTGAAGCAGTCCTTTCACCCCTGGTGGATGCGTGTAGGAGCGGACCAAAAGGGCTCGGTCACTGTTAGTTGCAGGGACTTCTTTTAATGTACTCGAGCGTAATTTCTCAGGCATTTTATTCTCAAGATAAATCCCCAAGTAATTACAATTAGTAATTACAATTAATCAATTAAAAGTTGACAATGACAGTGATACCTACGAATAAAAACTATTTACAAGTTTTAAAACTATTTAAAAGTTTGAATTTTGGTTTAGTTACAATTGTCAGTCTAAGATGGCGCTTAGTGTCTTGCATTCATTGGAAGGAAAGTTTCAAAGCAGTGAAAGATGCCGCTACGTAGTATTTCTATTAAATAAATTCAAAATATGTAATTGTTAACAGTTAATATTATCATTCATTCAATACTTTAAACAACTTACAAACAATTTTAGAATTAATTTTTGTGATTGTAGCTTGCATTTGTTTTGCATTTAGGTTAACTTGTGTTTGACATTTCGATGTTCATTTGTTTATGGGTGGCAGTTGTAATTTGATATTAATTGCTAGTAATTTATTGTTAGTAACAAAGTGCAGTGTAGTAATAATTAATAATATCTTGGCATATTGTAATTAAAACAACAACACAACTAGAAAACAACAAGCCATGAAAGATATCGCGAAATATCTATGCAGATAAGACATCTATGCATCTTATCAGTTGCACGCGGTTAGGTTGCTTAGCAGAATCCAACATTCTAGAGTCGTGTTAGTGTTCAGTCGGTTGTGCGTGGACTTGTGTGAACAATTCTTGTGTTAAAGTGATAATCACCGCATCAGTTGAGACTTTCCACAGCGAACTCCACGTAAGTGTCATTTTCTGTCGAGTTTCCGCAAAAATAATCAGCAAATCAAATATGTACGAACACATAGGTTATGACATTAATTTTTGTCTTTTCAGGTCTGGATGAATATGGAAAGAGGCATGTTTGGTCTGCAAATAACATCAAAGTGAGTACTTCAATCACTTTTGCGTAGTTATACAAGAAATTGATGAGATTTCTTCGATATTCGGCAAGAAATATGAGAATGCACTTGAACGTGCTTTGAAGGTTGCGCAATTGGCTTTGTAGTTATCAGAAAGTCAGATATCTTCTAGAAAAAGCATTTACTATTGGTTTACTGATGATTCTTATAAGAAGTACAACCAGTGAAGAATGTTGTTTCCTTATTCACTGTTCATATAAGAATGATCGAGTGGAATTCGTAGATGAAATTCATGTTCAGTCGTAAGCACACATCGCCACAAGTATGCGCAATTACAAATGTACGTCGAGCATTGATACTGCACGCATTGTTACCGACGATACCCATCGCGGCGCGGCGTATTGCGAATTACCTGTCGTCGTAATTAGAGACACTTCCTGGCGACGAGCGTATGCAAATCCGCAATATTCGCGTGCACTGCGGCAAATTCTTGCGTCTCGCCAACCAAGCCTGCTGGAGGAGAATGATAATCAATGCTTTATTCCATTACACATCTACTCTTGTTAATTTCCACTCGTATATTCGCAACCTCAACCCTCACCGCATCGAAATTGATGGTTGCTTACATATCATCAGGCGCATATTAAAATATCTATCGAAAAACACTGTATTTCTGTACATTTTCTACTGTCGCTGAGGTGAAATAATCAAAAGCCACACAGCTTTGGGTAAGACTTTGGGCAAATTTAAAACGTGACTAATTTCCTCGTCGATTCAATTAGTCCCAGGCCTGTGTCGATACCGTGTATGTACGAGCACGAATCGCATGAAAATCTAATCAAAGAGTGAAGCCTCTGTCTCGTCGCTTCGTCTACAGCTTCGGAATTCATTCACTCGTTCGTTCATTCACTGAATGTGCGGATGAGGATCTGGATCAGGATCAGATTTCAATTTCAGATTTTGTAGTTTTTCAGCGTTTGTCAGTCAGGAATGTACAAGTTAAAATTTATTTTATAAGTGTTGGCTTAACCTGGTTTAAAATCCAATTAGCCTTTGGTTTCTTTGTTTCCCGGCTCGTGATTGGTGATTGGTCATCAATCGATCGATCGATTCATTGATGGTTTGATTGATTGGGGCGTAATTATCGAAATGGGTAATTATTCTCAGCCGAGTTTAAATTAACGCCTACGCTGCGTTGGCTGGCTGGCTTGGGCTTTTAATGATGATGTAAAACATTGCTATCCGACCACCAGCTGTATGGTCTGATCGGTTCCTGACACCGACCGATACGTTACGTTACATTACATTACATTACATTGCGTTACGTTACGTTATAGAGGTTAACTCTGCATCAATACACTTTCAATCGAATGCGAACGGCAGTGGCGGCTGCGAGGGTGCAGGACAATTAGCAGCCGAACGTCAGGGAAGATGATGATTATGTTAGTGTAGCGCCGACTGCACTAGATGTTGCGTGATATTCCCTTCCTACTCACTGCTAGCGTGCTATTAAGTCGGTTTATGGTGCATAATTAGCATCCACTTTGGATTAACTTCCAACTCACTAAGTCGATACCAACAGAGATTAATATTACACAACGCATGCGTTTCTAGTAAAAAGACTGAGAAATTGATTGTTTTTTTCTTAAGACGAGAAGAGGAGAAGACAAGACAAGTACGTGTCGTGTAGATCGGCCAAAACGATAAATCAATTCCTTTTTGTTGTACGTACGAGCGCCCGCTGACTCTCAGTCCCAGTCTTGGTCTTGGTTTCTTGTAATCGCCGTAGTCAATCGCATCCGATTGTCGATTCCTCATTGATCACCGCCGCTACAACCCAATGAATTCATTCTGAATCGAACATTAAGTAACATTTCTCCGTGTACGTACGTAATTCCAAACCGAATCAAGTGGAGGTAAAGGCAAAGGCAAGTCGAGGACATGGAACATTCTACACCGAGCTGGAAACCTAACCCTTTGAATCCAAAGCGCTCGCGCTTTACCTCTACCCTTCCCTTCCATTGTCATTAAGCGTCTTTGACAGACGAGTGTTGACTTGACTCTACGCTACGCACTGAAATTGCGTTTCATTCCTTGAGTTAATTGTCGATTGTTAGAGAAAAGAATGCGACGGATTTAACACTTAACGTTTGTTAAGTTTTTTGATCGAAGCTGAGCATGAACTAGAACAAGAATCGGTTTAAGAAGTAGAACAAAACGAAGGAAAACGGCGAATCGGGAATCGAGTGTAGTGGTCTTGGTCTTCAAGGAATGAAAATGAAAATAGAAAATAGAGAAGATCTTGCTTGGGACTCGGACTTGCACTGACTTGAAACTAGTTCTTCTCGGTTTGGTTTCTTCTGCGCGAGTTTTCAACTTTTTTTGCTTTTCTGTTCGGTTTTTCTTCACTCTGCTGCGCTTCATTCGATTCACTATCGACGCAAGTCGAGTCTTCTGTATGTACATTGGACGATTATTTATTAGGTACCTGTTGGTCTTCGCCTTGGCTCTGTCTGGCTTGGATTCCTTCGTAGTTTAAGTTTTTTCTATGCAATGCAATCCAATCGATTCCAATCCAATCATTTTTTAAACTCTTTTAAAACTTTCATTCTATTAATTTTACCATAGCCGTGCTTGTCTCTGTTTGAAATTAAACTCGTAAATTTTAAATAAACGCAGACGTGCATATTTATCATCTATTAACGAGCTGAAAAGCAACGTACATACGTGGTATATCGGTATATCATATCATATCGACAATAAAATATGTGAATTACAAGCCGAAAGAGCATAAACATAAACATGTGATTGATTTAATGATAGGATGCGTGGGTGGTCATCAAACGAATTGCCTGCCTACTGCTTGCCTGCTTGCTGGCTTCGTCCATCATATCACGATTCCAACCCACTCATCATCATTCAACATTGCTTGCCACTGCATTCACTGCCCAGTACCAGTACATACATGGTATAAAGTTTGATGTTAGGCAGCCGAACAAGCAGGAAAGTTATCAAAAAACATAATTAATTATGGTTAATTATTATGGACGCAAAGCATTATAACATAACATTATTAATTAATTATCGATCAGGCGCAGAAAAGCTAACAAACATTGAAATCATCATCAGTTGTTATTCTATTTACATTTTATTTAAATTTATTTATTTATTTTGTTGGCTGCGTGTTTATTTATTAATATTCTACTATGGAGAGGTGAGAAAAATATAATATTTATCTCAAATTTTATGAACAAATGAATAAATAATTTCAAAATGAAAAGAGAACAAAAAATAAGTGAAAAATAACTGAACAATTGCTCAAAAAGAAAAACAAAACGATCACTTTTTGCACGCACATAACCTAAAAGCGAAACAAACTCGATTCGCCTGGATCTGCGAATGATTATCAATTTAATTTCCGCACATTGATGCGCCAATTTAATTAAAACTTTTTGCGTGGAGCCTCGCTCGTGGTTTATTATTGACTCATTATTAACATTATTGGTTTGGTTCAGGCGGTGGGATTCTTCAATTCGGGGATAAAGACAGGCGAAGGGTGGTTGAGGTTCTGAATGAGTTCATTAGTAAGCTATGCGAGGAACGTAAGAATAAGAAGAAGAAAAAGTTGAAGAAGCAAAAAGCACAATTAGTATTTGCAACGCACGCAAGAAGCGGAAGCAGAAGCAGAAGGACCTCCGGAAACGGGTCTAGAATGTTGTTCGAATTCGTTAACGAACATCAATATAAACAATTATGCAAATGCATGCAAAGCCCGCCCTGATTTGAATTCATTAACGTTTGCTTTACGTTTGGTCTTCGTCTTGCATTTTGTTGCTGGATTCTTTAAAGAAGCTTGTCATGTCTGGACAAGTGAAAATGAAGTTTTGGTTTTATACGCTACTGATAAATATACCAAACGAAAGTCCAAATCACGTAGAATAAGAAACTGAAAACAGTTTTAAAATATTCGCCATAGAACGCGAGATATTCGACTTTAAAATTTTCAAACCGCATTTTATAGGGCTCTTTTCTTTAAAAATTGAGGGATTTTCAAAGTGTAATAACTCCGCTTATAAGTAAAGCAAATTAGTAGTTTAACGACTTATTTTATGTAAAATTTTATTTGGAATCCAATGAGCTTTACGTAAACATTCTCTCCTTAGCGGTTCATGAGATATTTGACATTAAACACATGCATAATTTTTCTACCAAAAATAGGCAATTGGCAGTTTTTAATAACTTCGCTTAGAATAAAGATAAGTTGATGGTTTAACCACTTATTTTGTGTAGAATTTCATTTAAAATCGAATAGTGTT